>OZ020507.1:131607106-131834857 GCA_963971375.1 Platycheirus rosarum
TTTATACTTGTTTAGACAAAAAAAAAAAAAAACAGAAAGATACAAAACTTAACAGAATAAAAGAAATGTACCTATGGAAATATATATTTATCGAATATGAAAGTACATGTAAACAAAAATAAAAAAAGTGAACGTATGATATGTTAATTAACTAAAAAATCAAATGAAATTAAAAATCAGAAAATTAAACAGAATAAAAATAAAAGTAAAGCAGCCAACATGGGTTTTGCAAATCTCTGGTATTCCCATCCCCGAAAATACGGACAAGGTTCCCGTTGCTGCCGGTCATGCTCTAATCGACTTGGTCTTATCCGCAAATACGGTCTGAATATCTGCCGTCAGTGCTTCAGGGAGTACGCCAACGACATTGGCTTCAAGAAGCTTGATTAGTCATTCCCTTGGAAAAAGGGACTCACCATCCAAGCATCTCTCATCTGACAGATTAAATAAGAACAGTTTAGTGTACTTTAGTTTTGTAAAGCTATTTTGAGACTATTTTTCACTGTTGAAATGCATCTAAAATCTTATTTAAGCTCTCAGGCGAATAAAAAATAAACAAAAAAAAACAAAAAACGTTTCTATGGAAACATATAACATTGAAAATCTAACTACAAACATGTAAAACAATTTGGAATAGTTTACCCGGCGAGATTTTCCCTTGCCATTTTGATCTGCAAACATTCAAAACCAATGTTAATCGACACCTCCTATCTCTTCGCTCCCTATCTTCCTAATGCCCGCGTAGTGTGTTCTACATTAAAAGGGAAAAAATAGTCCCTTGTGCGCGCGTTAATTATAAAAAAAAACCTACGAAAAGTGTTTTAATGAACATTTTAAAATTAACTAGATATACTACGTAATGAAATTAATAATAAAAACTCGTTACTTGTGAAAAGTAAGATAGAAAAAAAAACAACAGAATAAAATAATTGTGTTTTTTGCTTTGTAAAATGAACTAGTTTAAGGCTGGGTGTACCTCGAAAAAATGGATGTTGGTTAACAAATTGGCGGATAACTTTTTTTATTTTTAAAGATATTTTAACCAAATAAATTTTAATATTAAGCTAACATACAAGACTTAAAATGGTTATAATAATTTCTCAATTTTTAAAATTGTAAGTTAGAGATCATAAGAAGTTATAAATTTATAGCTCTTTTTATCTAATCTTAAATCTTGGGGTTTTTTTCTTGGTAATTTAAATTTTTTTATTTTTTTTATTTTTGTTTTAGAATTAAATTGAGTCAATACCGGGAGTAAAACTATTTTTTTTAAATTAAACTTATTTTTTTTTATGAAAAAAAATTCATCGAATCAGACGCATTTTTCTCGATTTAACCGTGTTTGAACAGGTGTCACTTCTTCAATTTTCAATATAATTCACTAAAATGAAAAGAAATAAAAAGACCAACTCAAATATTTACAATAAAAAATATTATAAAAAAAAAATATTTTTAATTTTCTCGTTTTGAAATAAAAAAAAACTTAAAAAAATGAATGTTTTCTTTGGTTTTCAAATTTCAATTTTATTCTTAATTTTATTTGAAATCTGAGTTTTCAAGCCATGATGCCATGGTCAAGGCAATCGAGATGAGGTTTGGCGACAATCACATGCAGCAAGTTTACCGAGTCCAGTTGCACGGAAGGGTCCAGACAAGAGGTGAAACGCTACAACAATTGCAAGCTGACATCGAGCGTTTAGCGAATTTGTCTTATCCCAATACCAGCAGGGAAATCATAAACGAACTGGCAACCGATGCGTTCACTAATGCCATTGCAGGTGGAAAACTACAAATGGCTGTAAGAATGGCAGTTAAGAAAACGCTCACTGAGGCTTTAGCATTTGCCCTGACAATGGAAGCAGCAGACCAAGCTTCGCAAGGTAGGCATCGCGTCAGGGAAATGGCTACGCTAGAGTGCTCATGTCAACGCGTCGACATTGAAAGACGAAACCCGAATACTGCTCGAGGTCAAATGCAAATGAGACGTTGGAGTTGTCCCAGCTTGTTGGGACACCTCCAGCGACAATGCAGATCTCAACCTAGACAGGTAACCTGCCCACATTGCGCAAGGAGGAGGCAGAATGACGAAGCATCTGGCATCCGAACTTGTCTCTTTTTCTCATATAGTTTCTTGTTTTTCTCTTTCTTACTTATTATAAAATTGCTTATAAACTTTAATTGTTAATTTCTTTAAAACTAATAATTTTAAAAACAAATTAATATTATTTTTAGATTCTTCGCAAAAAACTTTTTATTGTAAGTGTAGTTTTAATTATCTGACATTTAAGTTCGGGCTGTCAGATGGTGGTAAACATTTCTCGAATTCCGCGCGCTTATTTTCGATAACCAATTGTTAAAAAACAATAAAAATGTTTAATTTGTGTGTAAAGTGCAGTTAATTTGATATATTATGTGTTTAACAAACATTTGTGATGTTTTTCTGCGATTCTTTAATGTTAACCAATTTTTAATTGAATTCGTGTTTGTATCTAGGTTAACCTTGTGTCCTTTTATTTATTTTTGTTTTGTGTTTAGGTTTAAAGTTAATTACAGTGTATAACTATATGTACTTAATTGATTGATGTGTTTATCAATTGGATGTTTGTTTTCCCTTTTTTTTCTTTCAGGTAATACAATCGATGTTTATTTATTCGAGGTCATGGGTGCTCCGTTGTCATTGGGCGAGTTTGTTTGGTATGTACAGTGGGGTTAAAAAAAAAATTCCATTTTTTAAATTTCTTCTTTTTTTATGTTATGAAGCCGTGACAACGTTTCCAGCGAACCTTTTTTTTGTAATTTAAGATGTATTTTATAGTTTTAGATTTAGTATTGAAATGTTTTTAAATTAAAATAATATATATTTCTTTAATTTTAATTCGATTTATTGTAATTCATACATACAAATTTGTTCAATTTGTATTTAGTATTTATTTCGTTGAAAATAAAATAAGAAAAAAAAATGCTTAAGTTTTTCTTTTTTGCTCCTGGTTCAACATACTCCCCCCTTTGAACGGTTACGTTCACCAATTCTTGTTTTAATTTTTTCTATGCCTCTCTTGTGATGATGCTGAAATACCACCTTGCCAGCTTTATTAACGTTGACCTTTATTTGGTACCGATCTGGGAGATTTACAGTAATATGTTTTCTTTTACTGTTTGCAATTCTCTTAAATCAATCCGTTTTAATGTGTCTTTGTTAATAAAAACCTCTTCTCCTTCATGAGTAATGAACTTCTGAAAGTCGTTATCAATTCTCATTTGAACTTGCTTTATTGTAGTAGATGGTCTTAGCGTATGTAGGGATTGTACTATAGAACCATTGATAGTAACAGGAATTGGGTTTCTGTCAAGGTTGTTTTGAATAGTTTCTGTATTAGGAAAGAGACTGTCTTCAAAGTTGACTTCGTTGGTTTCGGTGTCGGAGAATGGTTAGTTTGTCAAAAAAATCAGGTTGTTGTGAATAAGCTGTTGAAGGGATGTTGAGTAATCAGGTGGTGAGAATCTGATTTCCTCCTGGATCGTAATGTAATCTTCCAAATCTGACTGCATTTTCGCTGTTAATAGATTTAATTAAATTATGGGTGGGTAAGTAAAATAGACAAATACAAATCTACAACAAAACAAGACATGGACGAGTTTAAATATTACTTCGAATTCATGTTGCAATTGTGTTTTCAATCGGTAAGCGCCAAATTTTAACAACGGGCCTTTGGCACATATTGTGTTTTGACCGTACTCTCACCACTCTTACTATTTCATCTTTTCCGAGATGAATTAGTTCAATGATTCCTAACGGCTATAATGTTTGTGGAGTGTTCTCATCCTTGATAAGGACAACCGCTCCAACCTTAACGTTGGGTTCAATTTTAGCCATTTTGGTCGCTGCTGCAAACGATTGAGATATTGTTCAGTCCATTTTTTTTGTTGGCTCATTTCTTGAATGTATATCCATCGTTGGCTATAAGTTACGTTGAAAGATGGGATATTTGGCTCAGTGATTGCATTTAATGCTTGACCAATCAGGAAATGACCTTGGGTTAAAACCGCTAAATCATATATGTCGTTTTGAAGTGTGCATAATGGTCGCGAGTTTAGACATGCTTCTATTTGGGTAAGTAATGTTGAGAGTTCTTCAAACGTGCAAATTGACGTGCCTATAACTCGTCGAAGAGGATATTTTATGGATTTAACGCCAGCCTCCCATAATCTTCCATGATGAGGTGCCGCTGGAGGTTTGAAATGCCAAATAATATTTAGATTTGATAGGTGTTTTATGGTTTCTGGCGTAGCTTCTTTAATGGCTTGATTGAGTTCACGATCTAACATGACCTTTCCTCCTTTAAAATTCAATCCACAATTAGAGTATATGTCGGAGCATAAACCAATCCTGGAGACAAATCTTCTTAGAGCTGCTAGGAATGCTGTTGATGTTAAATCCGATGCTGCTTCTATATGTTTAGCCTTTGTAGCCATACATACAAAAATACAAAGTTTTCCTTTATAAATTTTTGCCTTTCTCTTGTTTGACATCTTTAAATTTATAGGCCCGGCGTAATCTATACCAACATGGTTAAATGTTTTTGAAATGTTGACTCGAGGAGTTGTTAAATTGCACATTAACTGCTGAGCAGTGGCTGCTCGGTGTTTGGTACATATTACACATTTGTGAATTTGTTGTGTCATTATTATTTTACGAATGGTGTTTAAAACTACACTCACATAATGTTCTCGAGGAAGAACAATTGGATGCTTCATATTGTAGGAAATATCAGCATTTTCCATTCTTCCTCCTACTCGACTAAGCCCGTTGTTGTCGAGGAACGGACTGAGTTTTATCAAGCGACTTTTTTTGCGCAGTTTTTAGAATCATTATTCTTGGTGTGCTCAATTCTGCTACAAGCATGTTTAAGTGTTTTTGTGCGGGATGACGACAGTTATGAATGAAGCGTAAAATCATAGCCCCTAACTCGTATGAGTTTTGTATACGAAGAATACCTTGGTAGTAGCTCGTTCAGCGTTACAATAAACAAATTGGTTATGGTCGGTTTTTTAGCCTCTAGTTCTGTGCATTCTGTTAAAAGGGATTTTTAGGCCAGGTATCCTGATCTTTGGTAACCAGTCAGGCCCATGCCACCATAATTTACAGTCAGTTAGTTGTTTAGTAGAGATACCTCGAGATGCTAAGTAAGCGGGGTTGTCCTTTGTTGGAACGTGTCGCCAATACTCGGTGGGCAAAACTTCTTGAATTTCACAAAATGTTTGCATTTGAGAGCTTAGATCATTGATAGGTTTGACGGTGATCGTGAAAACATTGACTGAAGCCTTTGATGCAGTTACAATGTTTCCCAGAACTATCTACCCAAATATGGTGTTAATGGCTATTGGAGCTCCCTTTGATCCACAACGTAAATTTTATTTTATTTTATTTTTTTTTTGTAAGGTAATGTATTGTAATGTAAGTATAACTTTATCAGATAAATGTTCATTGGACGTATAAGCTCATCCAGTGATTTGCTTTCTGATTTTCTACTTGTACAATTGGTTAGTTTTTTTTTTAATACAAATATCAAAACATATGCATTTAACGTATAATTCGTTTTATGCTTTCGCTTTGATTAACCTTGGAATTATATAATAAATACAGAAGCTGGCTTGGATCAGAATGGATTGTCTGGTTGAAGATTGTCTCCTTGTATACCCTGTTCCTGGGCTGTTGTCGGTCCAATGCTGCCAATTAATTTTTTTCTTTGGGTTGTGATTTCCTCTTAACTTTAGAATCTCTACTTTTTATTGTTTTTTGAAAGAAATTAAATCAATAAATAATGAAATAACTTTAGAATCTCTACTTTTTATTGATTTTTGAAAGAAGTTAAAGAAAGAAATAATGAAATGACCATCAACATTTTTGTACTGTGGTGAATATTATATAACAAATATATATTTCTTGGCAGCACTAAATTTTTTTTCAATTAACTTTGCAGTTGACTACTTGTCTCTTTTTCTCATATAGTTTTTTGTTTTTCTCTTTCTTACTTATTTTTAAATTGTTTATAATCTTTAATTCTTAATATCTTTAAAACTAATAATTTTAAAAACAAATTAATATTATTTTTAGATTCTTCGCAAAAACTTTTTAGTGTAAGTGTAGTTTTAATTATCTGCCATTAAAGTTCGGGCTGTCAGATCGTGGTAAATATTTCTCGAATTCCGCGTGCTTATTTTCGATAAATAACTGTTAAAAAAACAATAAAAAGGTTTAATGTGTGTGTAAAGTGCAGGTAATTTGACATATTATGTGTGTAACAAACATTTGTGGTGTTTTTCTGTGATTCCTTAATGTTAACCAATTTGTAATTGAATTCGTGTTTGTATCTAGGCTAACCTTGTGTCTTTTAATTTGGTTTTTTTTGTGTTTAGGTTTAAAGTTAATTACAGTGTATAAATATATGTACTTAATTGATTAATGTGTTTATTAATTGGATTTTTGTTTTCCCTATTTTTCTTTCAGGTAATACAATCGATGTTTGTTTATTCGAGGTCAGGGGTACTCCGTTGTCATTGGGCGAGTTTGTTTGGTAAGTACAATGGGGTTAAAAAAAAATTCAATTTATTAAATTTCTTTTCTTTTTTTTATGTTATGAAGCCGAGACAACGTTTCCAGCGAACCTTTTTTTTGTAATTTAATATGTATTTTATAGTTTTAGATATAGTATTGAAAGATTTTTAAATGAAAATAATATATATATATTTTAATTTTAATTCGATTTATTGTAATTCATACATAAAATTTTTTTTCACTTTGTATTAAGTATTTATTTCGTTGAAAAAAAAAATAATAAATTTTTTTTTTAAAGTTGTTCTTTTTGCTGCTGGTTCAACATTGACTAAGTTCACGGTTGAGAGCAATTACACAGTTGATTGATCAAAAAACAAAAAAGGAATACTTAATATTATAAAAAACAGCTTAAACTCAAAAACAAATATCAAAACACTTCAATTTAATAGTCTCACATAAAAAAATAATAGGCACACAATAGTTATCACAATCGTAAATATAATTTCATTTTTAATAGGTTAAACTTCAGGCAATTATTCATTAGTAGATTTCTTCTCCAGTATTTAATATTTCAATTATCGACTCTTCTATAGTTATACATAAGTTGTTTTCTGTTATAGCTTAAAGACCCTTTTTGCTCGGATCTGTCATTCCATTCTGCTTTGAATTTAAGAATACAATGGAAAGCAATGGATAATCAAATCAAACTTATTTTAATTTCTCAGTTTACAGACGACAGCTGATGAGTGCACTTCGTTTGTAATAATGAGGAGTGCGTTCCTTCGACAATTCGTTGCTTCGTGTATTCAACGTTCAGGTTTCAAGTTCGCTGTTTATATTGCAATTCGTTTCGTTCGCCAGATTAATGTCGTGAGTAATTATTTAAGTAATATTATTTTACCTTGCCAGAAATTCTTAGATATTAATAATTTTGTATTTATACTTATAAAGATTGAATTTATTGGCGCGATAGCTCCTTAAGGGGCCAAGGTCTAGTGACTTATACTCTCAACCATTCTGTGTGTGGTGATGATCTACAAGAATGGAAGGGACCTTCAGTTTACCGCCGAGTCCGAACGGCTACATGAGATGCACTTTTTCGAGACAAATTTTACTCTTGGAGGTTTTGTTAGTTCCTCGCCAGAGGCAGTACCCCGGAAAAGAAGGTGGCTGTGAACGGAATTCGAACCCAGGCTTATTCTCTTAGCATTCCAACGCACTAACCACTAAGCCACAGGGCATTATATTTATACTTGTTTACACAAAAAAAAAACAGAGAAATAAAAAACTAAACAGAATAAAAGAAATGTACCTATGGAAATATATATTTATCGAATATGAAACTACATGTAAACAAATATAAAAAAACTGAACGTATGATATGTTAATTAACTAAAAAATTTAATGAAATTAAAAATCATCGGCGAGATTTTCCCTTGCCATTTTGATCTGCAAACATTCAAAACCAATGTTAATCGACACCTCCTATCTCTTCGCTCCCTATCTTCCTAATGCCGCATAGTGTGTTCTACATTAAAAGGGAAACAAATAGTCCGTTGTGCGCGCGTTAATTATAAAAAAACACACGAAAAGTGGTTTTATGAACATTTTAAAATTAACAAGATATTCTACGTAATGAAATTAATAATAAAAACTCGTTACTTGTGAAAAGAAAGATAGAAAAAAAAACAGAATAAAATAATTGTGTTTTTTGCTTTGTAAAATGAACTAGTTTAATAAGATTTATCAAGAAAAAATATTTCAATAAATTAAAATAAATTAAAAAAAAAATAAACTAAAGAGCAACAGGAGAAAAATTTTAGTTCTTAAAATAAGAAACTGTATAATTATTTTAGGTTTATAATGTTTTCGGGACCAAAAATAATTTGGTGGGGAGGTGATATATAAATATAAATCAGTTTTTCATCACACTTGATTCTTACACGATAGAGATCATGTGTGTTTTTAATCTTTTCTCTCACTTCATCTTTTATGAAGAAAAAGTCGAGAGCTTTATTTTAACGAAACCCTGCTTAGCAACAAAGTGACGCCTAGGCTTCTTACTTTCTTGTGAATTCCAATTATTCCTGTATTTAAGTGAGTTCTGTGCCTTTCATATTGTTCTGCTTCTTAAAAAAATATTGTGAAATGGTTCTCGTAAAAGAATTGCTATGACCTTAATCATAAGTCATTATATTATAACCTTAATGTTAATTTATTCATATTCATATGTACTATATTGCAACTCTTTACTACTAATATACTCTTCTCACTCTTTTATCGAATAATGTTTCTTCTTCTTTTTTGACACTTAATAAATTGGATTTTAACTTTTGTAAAACGTGGTCGGCATACCACCACCAGAGAGCAGCTTCTACAACCAGAATCAACTATAAAAACATAATCAACTATGAACAAATTCAATGAAATTGCTTCAAAGGCACTTTCACTCTAAGCGTAAAAGTTAATGCAAAGGCAATGTCCGTCTTAGACAAAACAAAAGGAAGTATCGTTCCAGATATAAACGAAATTTCAGTCAATAAAAAAATTAAAAGTTTCAGCAAACCAAATTGACCAGTGCAACGACAAAAATCAACTACCAGGAGTTGGGTATTGCAGGGTTGTGTCTGCGATGCGGTAGGAACAACCACAACACTAAAGGTTGTCACACAGATTCGTCTAAACTAAAATGTGCAGGGTACAAAAGAACTAGGCACGTAGTTAAAGTTTGCATTTCAACACTTTTGGGAAATCGTTCATGTTTAACCAGTCCAGCATATGGTACATACCAAATAATCAACATATTTTTTTTATTTTTATTTTTTTATTTAATTTTTATTTTATTTCTCTCTTATAAATTAGATACAATTTGTAACTTAAAGATATACTAATAAACCAAATAATTCCGTGCAATAGATATTAGATATTATATAATATTAAGTTAACTATTTACAAAAATAATAAAAAGAAATAAAGTAGATAAGATACTATCTGTTGCCTTACGACAAGTGTCGAAAGTATCGACTAAAAAATGTAGGTTTTAAAATTTCAAGAATTAACAATAATCAAAAAGAAATTTATATTCAAACAAATGTTGTGGGGTGATATGTCGCATACAAACAAAAAATAAAATAAAAATTTAGACAAAATTTAAAATTCAATAGCAAGATTTATCAAACTAAGATTGTAAGTAAATTATGAATTTCATTAAAATCGTAGTTAAAAAGCCATTCTTTAACATTCATGCTAAAAGAGTAGATAGAGCCAATAGAGCGAATATTACATGGTAAAATATTATAAAGCCTTGGTGCTACTGATGCATAAAACTGAAAGAAGTGCTGGGAATTATGTACAGGAATGAACGCGAGATTTCTCTCACTACTGCGCAATGCGTAAACAGAAGTGAAACGAAAACCACTCCTTAAATAGAAAATTTTTAGAAATTTATAAAAGTAAAGATGTTTTAGGGGGAGTATACCAGAGCAAGCAAACAACGGAAAACTATGCTCAAGTCTTCTTTTTTTCCAGATATTTCTTAAAATATGTTTTTGAGATACTAACAAGGGTTGAAGGTAGTTTTTATACGTACCACCCTAATACTATACAATACATACTATACCATATTGCAGTTTAGATTGAACTAGACCAAAATATAGAGTTTCAAGGAGTCTGCGGCAGCAAAGTTTTTTTAAGTGAAAAAATATATATGTAGTTGAAAGTAAATACTTCTTGATTGCCTGTGTGTGAGGTTTCCAATTCATATTACTGTCAATTGTTAAACCAAGATATTTAAATTCAGTTACATTTTCAATATGGAAACACTTCGAAGAACAAGTTAGGTCTGAGACAATGCAACTAGACGTATTAAAACTGGTACAAGTGGAACTATTAAAAGGAGAGTTTGTACAGTCATTGCTATGAAAAATGAGAACAGGAGGATGATTATTAAGTAAGGGTAGTTTAAAAAACATTATTTTAGTTTTATCACTTAACACAAGTTTGTGCGTCGCGAACCAATGTCTAAGCAATTCCAAATCATGATATATATCTGAAATCATGTCTATTTAGGTTTGAACTAGAATATACACAGGCTATATAGTCTGCAAACCCTGTTTTTGTTCCTTTTAAATCTAATGTGAAAATAGAATTAATATAAACAAGGAATAAAATCGGGCCAAGAACTGAACCTTGAGGAAGACCTATATTAATATTGCGACTTTCACTAAAATATTTACCTATTCTTACTCTTTGTTTTCTATTTTTAAGGAACGAACAAAACCAATGGAGAATAAAACCCCTAAACCCAGCTTTATCTAGTTTTCTTAGCAAAATATCATGGTCGACTGTATCGAAAGCTTTGATTATATCAATGAAAAGTGCAGCCGTGTACTTTTTTCTGTCCAAACATTCATAAACATTAGTACAAAAATTTAATAATGCATGTTCAGTTGAATTTTTGGCTCTAAAACCGTATTGGTTTGAGCTGAAAAAGGAAAGGTTGTCAAGATATGTAAGCATTATAATTTTTATAACTTTTTCGAAAATTTTTGAGAATACCGATAAAAGAGAGATAGGCCTATAATTATTAATACACTTTTTGTCACCTTTCTTAAAAATAGGAATAACCTCAGCAATTTTCAAACATTCCGGAAATTTCCCTTGAAAAACGCTTTTGTTGAATAAGTGAGTTAAAATATCTACAATATTAAAGCAAACGTTTTTAGTAAAATTATTTGAAAAGCTGTTGAATGTGAAGGAATCGGAGTTGTCCAGAGCATTTATAACTTTAAATACAAATGAAGAAAAAGGCTCAAAACAAAAACTATTATAATGAAAAAAGTCATTGAAACAATTATCTGTGCATTTATAAGAAGAGTTATTAAGCCCGGCATCACAAAGAGTTTTTATCGGTATACCTGTAAAGTGATCATTAAAAAGCTTTGACATCTCTGAATGAATGGCTGTATTTAAATTTCCGGAAGATAAACTTTGAGGAACATCAAAAGCTGACCTTCGATTAAACAATTCATTAACTAAGCCCCATTCTTTTATCGAATTTCCTTTGGCTTTATGAAATTTATTCATATAATAGTTTTCTTTACAGGCAGGAACTTCAAAACTAATCTCCTTACATAACAATTCATAGTTCTTACGAAGGAGATTATTATTAGGGTGCTTTTTACACTTTAGTCTTAATTTATTCTTCTTTTCAATTTTTTTTAGGAGATAATTGGACATCCAAGGTTTAAGTTTTTTGTGCTGACCTTTTCTATTCCGAAACACTTCTGAGCTTTCATTAAAATATCCATGTAAAGCTGAAATAAAAAGTTCAAATGCAACAGAAGGATCATACGCAGAAAAGATTCCATACCAACTTTCAAAAATTAAACAAGAGTTAAGGCGCTCAAAATTAGTCTTTATAGATTGATAAACAGAATATTGATTAAGGGTGTTACATTGTATTTTATCTTTAAAATTAAAAATAAGACAGGTCATGCAATGATCAGTAATTTTCATATCACATATAGTGCTAATAAGATTAAAATTAACTTTCAGATCAATTCTAGAAAAAATATGATCAATACATGTTTTTGAAGTGGGAGTTATTCGCGTTGGTTCATTAATACAAGATTCTAGGCCATTTGAAGACATCAACGATAAATAGTTATCTACAGACAAAGATTCATTTAGAATATCGATGTTGATATCACCAACAATAAACAAGTTTTTAGCACTGTTTTTAATTAGAATAGATGAGAGCTCCGTAATAAAAACATCTTCACTAACATGATGAAATCTATAAAAGCACATAAAAACTAGTTCAACTGCTTTGATAGTGAGAGAAATCTTAATCATATCCGAACTTAAAAGGTCTGTGTTTACATAATCACAGTTTAAACCTTCTTTAAAAAAGACAGCAGTACCACCAGACGAATAAGTATTATTACACTTAGCATGAAACACATAGCCGGGAATATTAAAGAATATTTTTTCATGCTCATAAATCCAAATTTCAGTCAGAAAGATAATGTCAGGCTTATTAACAAAAGATTCAAAATGAGTTAAAAATAAATCAAAATTTGTTCGCAAACTTCTAATATTCTGATGAACAATAAAAAAACTATCATTATACAATCCAGAGTGAAATACACTTTTAAACAATTCTTTATCAAAAGAACAAAAAGGAGTAACTAATGAAACATCATTTAAATTTGATGAGAAACGATTAGCCATTAATAAATAATTTTATCAAGATCTTCAAATGAAGATATGCGCAAAGTAGTTTCTCCTTCTTGTTTTTTCATTGAAATTACTCCATTTTGTATCCAAAGATATAAATAATTTCTTTCTGTTTTAATTTGTCTAGCTCTATTGAACAAAAGTCTATTAAAAGTTGTAAGACTCTCATTTATAAATATTGGTTTCTTTTCAAACTCATCGCCAAATACCCAAGTTGATATTTTTTCTTTCGTTGAATTGATTGATGCTGAAGATGTTGATGTAGTTGATGGTGTAATTGAAGCAGATGAGGATGAAGATGTTGGGACATCCACGAAAGCTTGCCCAGATGTTGCGGGGGCTAGTGGAGTGACGAAAGGGGGATTGGGAGAAATCATGTTATCAGGCAAAAGTTCTTGATTAAGATTACAATGTGAGTCAGATGAAGGCAACACGGGTGTATTAATCTGAGATTGTAGTGAAGAGTGACGAAGAGAATCTCTTCTCTTTTTATTGCACTTTGGACACACAAAAGGTATTTTATTTGTGATCATATAATCTCTATCAGAAGGTTTCAATTTAACACAGTTTAAATGAAAAAAAGTTTTACAATGATGACACTGAATTCTAGCATCCCGGCTTCCAACTTTTAGATTGCATATACAATACATATTTAAAGTTTACAAAAATAAAGGTTTAGATAGCTTGTGAAATAAAATTCTCGACACGAGTGTACCCCACAACGTCACGATGAGAACTGAATGATTTTTCATCAGCTGATCATTTTGAGCATTATTATGCAAAAATAAATATTCAAAACAAAACAATAAAATTCGAAGTGGATTCAGGTTCAGCATACACATTTTTGCATCGACATCAATTCAACTCTCTCAAGTCATCAACACAATTAAATCCAACAAATATTGTTTTTCGATCATACACGCGAGATTCATTTGTTCCGGACGACAAAGCCAGCGTCAACATTTAATATAGGGGTACGCAAACAACAGATGACCTATTCGTAGTCCAAGATGGCTGTGCAGCTTTAGTAGGAAGATCGTGGATCAGGCGCCTTAATATCAACTTGAATGAGCTGGATGAAAGTAATTCAAGTAAGATTGTTGATATTCTCAATATTTCGCATGAAATGGAAGGGTTAGTATCTGAATTCAGAAAGAAAAATTAGGATGGATTCCAGATTATAAGATCTCATTAAAGTTACGTCTGAACTTTTCACCATTTTATTCGAAAGAACGTCCAATTCCATATGCATTAATAGAAAGTGTGGACAGTGAATTAAATTATTTGGAAAAGACTGGGATTATAACAAAAACATCGAGTAGTGATTGGGGTTCACCGTTAGTGGTTATACCCAAGGCTGACGGAGGGGTACGATTTTGCGTCGATTATAAAGTAGGTACTTTTGCAGACTTGATTTGTATAAGGCATATCTGCATATACCAGTTGACGAACATTCAAGTATTATTCAAACTATGTGTCGAACATAGGAGAACATACAAAATGAATGGTCTTTCGTTTGGCATAAAAACTGCTCCAGCTGACTTCAATAGAATAATAGATCAAACCTTACGTGATGTTCCAAAAACAAAATTATAGTTTGACGATATTATTAAACGCGGCCAGTCACTTTCGGAATGCAAATATAATCTAATTGCATGCTTAAAACAACTTCAAAAATTCGACTGACACTTCAATCGTTCAAAATGTTCTTTTTTCGAAAACAAAATTGAATTCTTAGCTCACACTATAAAACATAATAAAGTTTTGAAATCTCCATTCAAAGTGGCTACTATTTTAGAAATGCCACGACCTCATTCCACTGATGATATAAGGCGATTTCACGGGCTAGTTACACACTATACGTATTCCAGATTCATTTCAAACGTTTCAACAATAACAACACCACTTCGTGAGCTTCTACATAAAATTGCATTGTTTAAGTGGTCAGTGAGTGTCAAAAATGAAATCGCTAGTGATCGTGTATTAATGCCATACAACCCAGAATTTTCGATTATATTTGCATGTGACGCAAGCCCTATAGGAATAGCGGGGGTATTATTGCATTTGATTGGTGGTTAAGAAAGGCCTATTGCGTTTGCGTCTAGATCGTTAATTTCATCTGAGCAAGATGACAAGACAGAGAGTCTAGCTTCATTAGATAAGGAAGTTCATTCAATTTGCTTCGAAATTATTAATCAAATTAATCCAAATAAAATCAATTATAAGACACTGAAGTATGAAACGCAACAAGATGAAACTCTGTCAAACATTTTGTTCAATTTGCGTAATAAAAGAAATACGAAATCAGAGTTGACAGCAACGTTCTATTCAGATACCAGAGAGTAGTTATTCCAAGTAATCTATAGCAGACTGTTTTGAAAGAGCTTCATCATACTCATGTTGGAGCGACAAAAATGAAGCAGCTTGCCAGCCGTTGCGTATATTAGACTTGAATAAACAAAGACATCGAATTCTTCGTCCGATCGTGCTCTGCATGTGCATCAACTTACAATCCAGAGAAAGCTTCTCTTTACCCTTGGGAAGAAACAGACAACAATTGGCAACGCATTCGCATTGATTATGCGGGTCCATATCAAGGACATTATTATCTCGTAGTTGTGGATGCTAAGTCGAAATGGGCAGAAGTAGGAGTATACACAGCAACACCTTCCTCATCATCAACGCAAGAAATTCTACTCAATATATTTTCCAGAAACGGTTTCCCTGATGTCATAGTATCCGATAATGCGACAATCTTCAAAAGCGAAGAGTTCACAATGTTTTGTCAAGATTCTGGTATTTTTTAAAAATGTATAGCTCCAGATCATCCAGCAACAAATGGCTTAGCTGAAAAGAACATCCAGACACTCAAAAACAAATTAGCAGCAATGAACAATTAACAACTGTGCACAAAATAAGAGTAATACTATTCAAATACCGAGCAACACCACTAAGGAACGGAAAATCACCGTCAGAACAATATCTAGGCCGACAAATCAGAATTCGCTTAGACGCACTGAAGCCTACCAAATTCAAAGGTACTTCCACTGTTGACATACCGTCAAAGCAATTAAGCATGGGAGAAAGGGTTCAAGCCCGATATTATACGGCGAATAAAATGCTATGGAGACCAGGTGTTATTACTAAAAAAATGGGACGACTTCACTATATTGTCAAACTGGATAATGGATATACGTTCAAAAGACACATAAGCCAGCTACGTCCAACCAGTGTTCTAAATGAAAATTCAACAGATAATATCACACCAAACGAATCTTTTCCATCACATGAAGCAAGTACTAAAGCAACACCAGATAACCAACAATTATCAGATCAACAAATAATCTTCCAACAATCTTTTGTCAATAACCCTGCAATTAGCAACAACCATTCCAGCACAGTTTCAGTTCAACAGCCTGAAAATAATACTTATCCTCAACGATCATCAACCATCATAAATCAACAACCAATTCGGCAGTCACCACGTCAACGTATACCACCAGTTTACTTAAGGGATTATAAATAATATAATATAATAATTAATCAAGCGTGGGAGAATTGTTATGACTTTAATTATAAGTCATTATATTATAACCTTAATGTTAATTAATTCATATTTATACTTTATTGCAACTCTACTACCAATATACTCTTCTCACTCTTTAATCGAATAATTTTTCTTCTTCTATTTTGACACTTAGTAAATTGGATTTTAACTTTTGTAAAACGTGGTCGGCATTCTTTTCATTGAAAGTTTTCAAGATTAAAATGCAGGAAGTCACAACAAGAATATTAAAAAAAGGAAACTTATTAACTATTTGTATTAAAACTTAAATAAAATCTTAATAAACAAAAGGAAAGATCATGTTTTTATTTATAACTATATTTATATAATAAAGAACAGAAAGGTTAATCTATAAATAAGTAAATGTACGAACTGCTGAATATCATAAGTAAGCCAGAGAAATTGTTTGAAGAGTGTATTTCTGAATCTTAGTGGGACAATAAATAGCATCACGATGTTAGAATTTAGGAGGTAGTTTTTCTGAATTGATTTTACATTTTTGTTATATGTCATATTAATCTCTACTATGTAATTATTTTCAACTTCATTTCATGCTGGCGAGCTTTCAAATGCAATTCAGCTATAGAAGAACTTCGTCTGTCTTCAGGTGTCACAGGCATTCGAGTTGCATTTCTCGAACTAAATAGGCTTAGCAATAGTAGGACTTAATATAGTAGGAGAAGTTAAGAGATTGCAAGATAGAGCTGCTGAAAGACGTGGCATAACTGACATATTGCTTAAAAGAGCTAAAAAGGACGTTGAATAAGTATTTATTGAAGCCATATTGTGTGTCATATATATATATGCTTGATATATCATACATAGGTTTTTTGTTTTTTGAATAGAATTTATAGTTTTATTTTGTAGCTTATTTTAATGAATCATGCCTATTTCAAATGAACAATTAGCTTGTTGACCTATGTCCATAAAAATATATATAATATATTATAAAACAATATTATTTGTTTGGAAACTATAAGGTGCCACCACATACAATCATATACAGATATCGCAGCACTATACAAAAAAATTTCTTCAAAAATAATTCTATTTTACTCGGTTCAATTTATATATATTTTTAGTACAGGCCTTATGGAAGACATTCGCAAAAAACTTTTTATTGTAAGTGCAGTTTTAATTATCTGACATTAAAGTTCGGGCGTGCTTATTTTCGATAAACAATTGTTAAAAAACAATAAAAATGTTTAATTTGTTTGTAAAGTGCAGTTCTTTTTTGCTGCTGGTTCAACATTTTACCAAGTTCACGGTTGACAGCAATTACACAGTTGACTGATCAACAAAAAGAAACACTAAATATTATAAAAAACAACATAAACTCAAAAACAAATATCAAAACACTTCAATTTAATAGTCTCACATAAAAAATATAATAGCATACAATAGTTATCACAATCGTAAATATCATTTCATTTTTAATAGATTAAACTTCAGGCAATTATTCATTAGTAGATTTCTTCTCCAGTATTTAATATTTCAATTATCGACTCTTCTATAATTATATATAAGTTGTTTTCTGTTATAACTTAAAGACCCTTTTTGCTCGGATCTTGTCTTTACATGCTGCTTTGAATTTAAGAATACAAAGAAAAGCAATGGATAATCAAATCAAACTTATTTTATTTTCTCGGTTTACAGACGACAGCCGATGAGTGCACTTCGTTTGTTGTAATGAGAAGTGCGTTCCTTCAACAATTCGTTCCTTCGTGTATTCAACGTTCAGGTTTCAAGTTCGCTGTTTAAGTTGCAATTCGTTTCGTTTTCCAGATTAATGTCGTAAGCAATTATTTAAGTGATATTATTCTACCTTGCCAGAAATTCTTAGATATTAATAATTTTGTATTTATACTTATAGAAATTAAATTTATTGGCGCGACAGCTCCTTAAGGGGCCAAGGCCTTGTGACTTATACTCTCAACCATTCCTGTGTGTGTGTTGATAATCTACAAGAATGCAAGGGACCTAGAGTTTACCGCCGAGTCCGAACGGCTACATGAGATGCACTTTTTCGAGACAAATTTTACTCTTGGAGGTTTTGTTAGTTCCTCGCAAGAGGCAGTACCCCGGAAAAGAAGGTGGCTGTGAGCGGGATTCGAACCCAGGCTCATTCGCTTAGCAGTCCAACACACTAACCACTAAGCCACGGGGCATTATATTTATACTTGTTTAGACAAAAAAAAAAAAAAAAAAAAACAGAAAGATACAAATCTTAACAGAATAAAAGAAATGTACCTATGGAAATATATATTTATCGAATATGAATATGAAATTACATGTAAACAAAAATAAAAAAAGTGTACGTATGATATGTTAATTAACTAAAAAATCAAATGAAATTAAAAATCAGAAAATTAAACAGAATAAAAATAAAAGTAAAGCAGCCAACATGGGTTTTGCAAATCTCTGGTATTCCCATCCCCGAAAATACGGACAAGGTTCCCGTTGCTGCCGGTCATGCTCTAATCGACTTGGTCTTATCCGCAAATACGGTCTGAATATCTGCCGTCAGTGCTTCAGGGAGTACGCCAACGACATTGGCTTCAAGAAGCTTGATTAGTCATTCCCTTGGAAGAAGGGACTCACCATCCAAGCATCTCTCATCTGACAGATTAAATAAGAACAGTTTAGTGTACTTTAGTTTTGTAAAGCTATTTTGAGACTATTTTTCACTGTTGAAATGCATCTAAAATCTTATTTAAGCTCTCAGGCGAATAAAAAAAAACAAAAAAAAAACAAAAAATGTTTCTATGGAAACATATAACATTGAAAATCTAACTACAAACATGTAAAACAATTTGGAATAGTTTACCCGGCGAGATTTTCCCTTGCCATTTTGATCTGCAAACATTCAAAACCAATGTTAATCGACACCTCCTATCTCTTCGCTCCCTATCTTTCTTATACACGCGTAGTGTGTTCTACATTAAAAGGGAAAAAAATAGTCCCTTGTGGGCGCGTTAATTATAAAAAAAAAAACCTACGAAAAGTGTTTTAATGAACATTTTAAAATTAACTAGATATACTACGTAATGAAATTAATAATAAAAACTCGTTACTTGTGAAAAGTAAGATAGAAAAAAAAAAACAACAGAATAAAATAATTGTGTTTTTTGCTTTGTAAAATGAACTAGTTTAAGGCTGGGTGTACCTCGAAAAAATGGATGTTTGTTAACAAATTGGCGGATAACTTTTTTATTTTTAAAGATATTTTAACCAAATAAATTTTAATATTAAGCTAACATACAAGACTTAAAATGGTTATAATAATTTCTTAATTTTTAAAATTGTAAGTTAGAGATCATAAAAAGTTATAAATTTATAGCTCTTTTTATCTAATCTTAAATCTTGGGTTTTTTTTCTTGGTAATTTTAATTTTTTTATTTTTTTTTATTTTTGTTTTAGAATTAAATTGAGTCAATACCGAGAGTAAAACTATTTTTTTTAAATTAAACTTATTTTTTTTATGAAAAAAAATTCATCGAATCAGACGCATTTTTCTCGATTTAACCGTGTTTGAACAGGTGTCACTTCTTCAATTTTCAATATAATTCACTAAAATGAAAAGAAATAAAAAGACCAACTCAAATATTTACAATAAAAATATTTTTTTTTTTAATTTATTAATATTTTTAATTTTCTCGTTTTGAAATAAAAAAAAACTTAAAAAAATGAATGTTTTCTTTGGTTTTCAAATTTCAATTTTATTCTTAATTTTATTTGAAAGCTGAGTTTTCAAGCTCGTGAGTAATACTATAGTTTTTAAAAAAATAATGTTTTTGAATACTCTAATCGCTGTTTAAAAAAGCTAAAATATCGATTGACTTTATAAAAAACGTAACGTTCTCATACTTTTGGTTTTATTTTTTTATTTTTTTTCAACATTTTATCTTTTATCAACTTAGAAAATGTATGTAACGCTAATAGTTTTTTATATTTATTTTTAAAAACAATGGTCTAATTTGCGTTTTTTCTATAGAAATTTCATTGCTAACGCACACAAATAAATTTGTAGTTCGAACGATCTCCGCAGCAGAATTTGGTGCTGTTCTGCTCTTTTACTCTTTTCTCTTCTATTTGTTGTTGTTGTTATTACATGTGTTCTGCTTTCTACTCTTTAGTTTCTACCCTGGCAGGTTCTGATATTTTTTTGTGTTTCAGTCTCTGATTTTAGTTGCCTCATTTGTTATTTCCAATTCTACTGAGACTGATGGATGGGATGGGTGAAGGGATACATATTATTGGTAAGGTGATTGCGGTGGGAAGTATTTTTTGTGGGTCAGTTTTTTTGGTGTGACAGTTTTTTTTTTTTGGTTTATGGACCATTTTGCAAAAAAGGAAGGCATTTAGTGCCACACTCATGCGATGAGTTGTATTTTTTTCGCAAAGAAGGAAAGGTGGAAAAGTTCATTTCGTTTTCTATGCAAACAAATTATTTTGGTTTGTATATATACTAGATCACAGATCTTTGACAGATACAAGTAGTATACAACATATACGAAGAAGAATAACATGATCTGAATGGGTACGTGAAATTTGGCTCTAATGAAAAATTACCCATAAAAACGGTCCAATTTTTAAAGTGACGAATGGCTTCAAAGCTAGGGAAAGGAAGCTCTAAAAATAAAACAGATTCGAATTGAATACGAAAAATGGCCACACAAAATTATAAGCTAAACAACAATAGCAACAAATTTTTTTTTTAATTTCAGCGGTTTGGGGCTTTTTTACACATTTGTGGATAATTATAGGCCTACTTTTCTTACTTATGCTTTTCTATACAGGGTGTCCCTTAATTCGTTTTCAAGATTTTAGGACATAATTCTCGGGTATATTCTAAGAAAAAAATATTTCTACAGTAAGGGCCTATCTCAATTTTTTATATAATTTATCGGTATGTTAAGAAAAGGCTTACTTTGGTGTACCTTGGCCCATTGGTGACGTATGGAACAACATCGGCACCATACCTGGCAATACGAACCCTACAACTAGTTTCAGATGAAGAACAAGACTTGAAGGTTGTTGTAGAGATAAAGCAACGCGATTTTTATGTTGACGACTTATTATCTGGCGGCGATACGTTGAAAGATGTAAAATACGGACAGCAGCAAATAATGCAGCTAATGAAGCAAATTCCACTCTAAAAGATGTCAGCAAAGTAGATCAGGAACAAAGAAGACCACAAATTAACTCTTACGATCCAATCAAAACTTTGGGCATATTCTGGCGACCGGAAACTGATTCCTTTGAGTTTAAAACAAATGCAGTATTAACACCAAAAAGTTTGTCCAAAAGAGTAATAGTTTCCGAAACAGCCAGGCTTTTTGATCCACTAGGATGGCTGACTCATGTAATAATAATGGCAAAGTTATTGCAACAAGAACTTTGGAAACTAAGAGTTGGATGGGACGAGAAATTACCAGATGAAATGTTGAATCAAATGCAGAGGTTCACCTTCCAAATGGGTTTTTAAATATTGCATTTTTTCTGTTGTATTTAGACTGCTCTTCTCGTGGATTATAGTAGAAAACAGATCATAAAACGATTTCCCTTTTAGAAAATTTCCCTTGAATGTAGGAATTTTGGGGTACAGAAGTCTCGAATCGTATGTTTTTATCTGGTCTTGTTGTACTTTCCAGGTATCACCTAAGTTTGTTGCCATTTGGTGAAGAAATCTATTCACATCTTGTTTGATTCCCTTGTAGTGGTTTTCTGTTACATATGCAACTTTCAGGTCTTCTTCATCTGCATTTGAAATGTAATCTTCGTGCAGCTCAGTCAGGTTTCTTAGTTGTTCCAGCAACATTTTTCTTCCATAGTGCCTACAACTGCACTTATTTTAAGTTGTAGTTTTTTGAGCCTCTGTATTTGAACTTTGTTCAAATCTATATTCTGTGTGGCCTTATGCGATGTTTTCGGCACAGTATTTACATTTTTCCGACGTTGTTTTGGATTTGCAATTTTTCATATTCCAATGTTTGTGAAATAATATTTAAAATTTTTTGCCGGTATTCTTCATACACAGTTTTTACTTTCTTAAAAGTATCTCTCTGCATATACAACGATTTCCGCAGCAGAATTTTGTGCTGTTCTGGTCTTTTACATTTTTCCATTCTATTTTTAGTTGTTGTTATTAAATGTGTTCTGCTTTCTACTCTCTACCCTGGCTGGTTCTGTCTGATATTTTTTGTGTTTCTCTATCTCATTTTGGTTGCCTCATTTCCAATTCTGCTGACTGATAGGGCGATTAGTGTTGGGATACATAATATTGGTGGGTGGGCCTGTTTTTTTTGTGCGACAGTTTTTTTTTTTGTTTATGGACCATTTTACAGAAAAGATGGCGTTTGGTGTCACCCAAGCCGATCGCTCATGCGAGGCATTGTATTTTTTCGCAAAAAAGGAAAGGTAAACAAAAATTTAATTGTTTGAAGATTGTTTCTTTTGTTTTTTTAAGGTTCATTTCGTTTTCCATGCAAAAAATTATTTTGGCTTGGAATATGGAAATAAAATCAATATTCAATATAATAACAGAGCGAGTAGGTTGGGTTAAGACATGAAAAAATCGTATTGGAGGGGGTCTATTTCGCACCGTTTAAACGGGAGAGGCAATTTTCTAAAAAAATTGACTTAAAAAAGAAGAAAAAAAGCCAAAAATCTTTTTCGGATTTTGGTGGTCGTCGCATATCGCTCCTGAGGATTGAAGACAAATAAGCGCTAGGGAAGAAGTGCACATTCATATTCTGTGCGATACGAAGAGAAGGAATATTTACGTATTAAAACGTCCATGCTCCTCATCTGAAGTCTGAATGAACCTTTGAGCTCAGAGCACGGAAAAAGAGAATTTTATTTGTGCACCAATTCATACAAGTACGTTTACTTGAGTTTTGAGTTCTGGTCTGAGGTGCACCCATCCTTAAGTAACAAAATTGGGATGTTAGGGATCATTCCACTAGGTTTTTTTTAATAAGGATTAAACTGGAATTAAAATGCATCGAATAAAAAAAAACTAGTGTTTTTTCCAGAATTTATTATTTTTTTCCCGCTCTATTTCTTCTTGTTCTTTATTTGACAGCAAGGTTAATAGAAATTTTAGTAGATTTAAAAGAAGAGCTTGGATTTCTTAACCGTAGAGTCAAATTGTTTATTAGTAGAATTTCTTGCATTTTATTATATTGTTATATAACAACTTTGCTCTCCCAGATCCGAACTCACTTAAATCAGCTTTTCAATACACTTGGTTTTTACACGATAGAGATCATGTGTGTTTTTAATCTTTTCTCTCACTTCATCTTTTATGAAGATAAAGTCGATAGCTTTATTTTAACGAAATCCTGCTTAGCAACAAAATGACGCCTTGGCTTCTTACTTTCTTGGAGAGTCCAGTTATTCTTGTATTTAAGTTAGTTCTGTGCCTTTCATGTTGTTCTTCTTCTTAAAAGATTATTGTGAGATTGTTCTCGTATAAGAATAATACAAAAAAGGAAACTCTTAACTGTTTGAATTAATACTTTAATAAAATCTTAATAAATAAAAGAAAAGATCGTGTTTCTATTTATAACTTTATTTGCACCCAAATTAACACAGAAAGTTAAATGTTTCCTCCACTCAGGAAGAGGAAAACGAGAAACACTTCCAAAAAGTAAAACCTTCGAGAAATCGCTGAGTGAGTAACAATAGTGTCTTTCCTTTTGATCATCAAGATGGAAGTCTTTCCACCATACGAAAAAATTCAAGGTAGTCTTAGAACTTATAAATAAAATTCCTGAATTTGATTGAAACATTAAGTTCTTATCTTCTTTTCTGGAAAGGGTAGATTATCTTGATCCCTCAATTAACTCTTTTGAAGTAATTTTTCTAGGTTACATTAAGAACAAAATAGTTGGTAGCGCCAGATGCCACTTGCAGAATTTTTAAGGATGCCTTTTGGCCTTAAAAATGCCCCAAAGGCGTTCCAACGCTTAATGAAACATGTTCTGAAAGATTTCGTAAATGTGTAATGCGTTGTGTATTTTCAGAACATTCTTATTATTCCACCAGTGTAGAAGAACATTTGCAAACGCTTAAGAAAATTTTACAGGTCTTAAAAAAAGCAAATTTGAAAATTCAAATAAATAAATGTCGTTTCGCCGAACTTTCAACGTCTTACTTAGGTCATATAGTTACAAATAAAGGTATTAAGGCAAATCCTCTTAAAATCAAGACTATTGTGGATATGCAATTACCAACTAAAGTTAAAGGTATCTCACAATTTTAAGGTATAACAAGTTTTTACCGAAAAATTATTAAGAATTTTGCTAAGGTTGCTTACCCTATGACTAAATACGTTGAGAAAACCGAAGAACTCGATGTATCTGACCCATAATGCTTAAAATCCTTTGAAAAATTAAATAAATTGCTCACATCCGATCCCATCCTTAGAAGCCCAGATTTTAATAAACCTTTTGTGCTCACAACTGACGCATCAAACTACGCGCTGGGAGCTGTGCTTAGCCAAAACAATCACCCAATCTGTTTTACCTCTCAGACTTTAAATAAGCACGAGCTCAATTACTCTACCATTGAGAAAGAGCTCCTCGCTGTTTTTCGGGCTGTAAAAGTACTTTCGAAAATATGTTTATGGTAAGAGGTTCATTGTCAGAACAGATCATAAGCTAATTGTTTGGTTAAATGGCATTAAGGAACCTTACATAAAGCTCCAACGCTGGAAAGTGATATTGAACGAGTACGATTTTACGGTAGAGTACCTTAAGGGGAAAGAAAATTGTGTGGCGGTTAGGTTGAGCAATCTGAAGACAAAAACGACAACGGGAATAAAAAAATTTAGAAGATTTTCCAGAGGATAACGAAGAAGTTTACTTTGGACAAATCTTTAAGCATGAAATGAACTCTAATTTGGACAAAAATGGAAATATCAAAGATGTTGGCACTGCAGGTTCGCATGCTAGGAATAACAAAGATGTTATTTATACTGATGTTACTAACCACAGTGCAATGGAGGACGATTCGCTTCATATTTCCAAAACCGAAAAGCCTATAAATCTATTTAAAACCCAAGTTTATCTTTCTAACGATATAAAGGAAAAAATAACAATGAGACTAGTACATAAATAGATACAAAATTACATGCAAGTCGATAAAAGTAAAGATAATTTACTTAAAATAATCAGGGGTTTCTTGTGGATATACAAATTATTTGCAATTTCAAAACTTTTATGTAAAATACTTTTCAGTAAGTAAAAAAAAATAAAAATTTTGCGGGCAACCATTCGCTTTCAAAACATTACACACAAAAACGAAAAGCTCACTCCCACAAAAAATGAGAATCTGAAAAAAAACCACAGAGGTATAAATGAAATGTATCTCGAAGTAAAAAGACAATTTTATACCCCAAGCTTCAAGAACAGATTCAAAACATTTCGTCAATAACTATGATGATAATATAACCTGGCAAAGCATGATAGACATCCACTCCAAATACCATTACAGGTTGCTGAATGTCCTCAACATTTTAATCACATATTACATGTTGACATCTGGTTTCCTGAGCGAAGCAATATGTATCTTACTACAGTTGATAAGTTCTCTAAATTTGCCAAGGTTCACACCATTTAGGGGACAGAAATTGGATAGCCATCCTGGGTGCAACCAAGCTGGGAATTCAATATCTAGGAAAGTCCAAGAAAATAGTATCAAATGAAGAGACTTGTATTTCGCACTCTTTGCTGTTGAACAGTTTTTGAAAGAAAATTGTATAGATTTTCATCTAACAACTGCGGCCATTAAAACTGGAAATGCCGATGTTGAAAGGTTGCATGGTATGTTGAAAGAACATCTTCGGCTACTTAATGCTTCAGAAGATAATTCTGAACTAGACGACAAGTTGTTCAAAATAATTAACATCTATAACAATACTATACACTCCACAACAAAATTTAAGCCAATCGATTTTATTTGTAAGAAATTGGTAAGGAAGATCTAAACAAACAAGCAGAGACATTTCAATGTAATAAGGAAGAATTCATAAAGAAAAAGAATAAAAAGATTAGGAATAACACTAGACCCCGAAAACGCAAAAAGATTGTAAAATGTAAGCCGAAGTATAAGAAATTGACCAAGTTCACAGTTGAGGACAATTACACAGCTGACAGATCAACAAAAAGAAACACTAAATATTGTGATGTGGCAACAAAATGATTAGATATTCAGAGGATACATTTTGTTTGTAAATTAACGACATCTGTGGGATTCATTGCGTACAACTACCAACCTTTATTGTGTATAACAACCATACCCCTAAAAGTATGCTACATATTTACAATATGTTTTCACTGAGTACTAAATCGAACTTGAAGTAATATTTCGAGACTCGAATTAGTGCCGAAAGCTTAGATTGTGCCAGAACCAGACGGAAGCTTCCAGAAGCTTGTAAATTTGTATAAATACAAGAGTAGATGGCACTGAGAGTTAGTTTATTTTAAAAAGTGGAATTGTTAACAACTGGAAGCGTTAGTAAGAAGTGATTGAATTGAGATTAAATAAAAAGTGTTGAATTATAAAACCGTATTTGAATTGTGAATAAGTGGAATAAGTTAAATTTACTGTGATTTAAACTGAAAGACGTTGTGTTTCATAAAATAAAGAGATTTTTTGTACTATTTTGGAATTTTGATTGAGTTTTATTTGTCAAACCCCAGGCCAAAACTTCACATTGGTGTCAGAAATTGGGGATAAAACTCAGTAAAGTACTAGAAAATTCCATAGTGACATTTTCTAAAACAGTGTCGGTGACTCATATAATTGTGAAAGGGGAATGGAAAACTTAGAAAAAAAGTTCGGAAAGCAAGTAGAAAGTGTAGAGCAACAGTACGAACATCTGGCTAATGAGGTTGATTCTTTGAGGAAGCAGAAGGTTAGGGAATATTCGAGCGACGGTCCACGAAGAAAACAAATGGAGCCCCCTGTCTTCGATGGTCAAACATCGTGGCCAATTTATAAGAGGCAGTTCAAAGCTGCTGCATTGACGAACAACTGGAACAACGAAGACAAGTCAATTGCTCTTACGCTTGCGCTCAGAGAAACAGCTGCCAAATTGCTGCAGACCATTCCTGAAGACAAACAGCATGATTATGATGCCATGGTAAAGGCAATCGAGATGAAGTTTGGCGACAACCACATGCAGCAAGTTTACCGAGTCCAGTTGCGCGGAAGTGTCCAGACAAGAGGTGAAACGCTACAACAATTGCAAGCTGACATCGAGCGCTTAGCGAATTTGTCTTATCCCAATACCAGCAGGGAAATCATAAACGAACTGGCAACAGATGCGTTCACTAATGCAATTGCGGTGGAAAACTACAAATGGCTGAAAGAATGGCAGGTAAGAAAACGCTCGCTGAGGCTTTAGCATTTGCCCTGACATTGGAAGCAGCAGACCAAGCTTCGCAATGTAGGCATCGCGTCAGGGAAATGGCTACGCTAGAGTGCTCATGTCAACATGTCGACATTGAAAGAAGAAACCCGAATACTGCTCGAGGTCAAATGAGATATAGGAGTTGCAACAAGCTGGGACACCTACAGCGACAATGCAGGAGTGCATCTGCGAGTCCTGTTACTGCAAAGAAATTGGCTGAGGTATGTGAAGCTATCGTCGGAACCTGTGAGCTAAATCAGGAGCAGAAAACCATAGCCAAAAATCTTATTAGCGAGTTTGCTGATATATTTGCATCGCAGGATGGAGACTATGGTCGAACACACCTAGTACAGCACCGCATAGACACCGGCGATAACAGACCGATCCGACAACCTGCTAGAAGACTTCCATTGGCAAAACAGGCGGAAGTCGATGAGATGATATCGACCATGAAAAAAGACGGTCTAATCGAAAACTCAAAAAGTCCGTGGGCATCACCAGTTGTACTAATGAAAAAGAAGGACGGCAGCACTCGATTCTGCGTGGATTACCGGCGGCTCAACGATGTTACCAAGAAGGACAGCTACCCCTGGCCTCGAATAGATGACACCCTGGATACCCTTTTGGAGCAAAATGGTTTTCCACTCTCGATCTGAAAAGTGGTTACTGGCAGGTACAGACCCACCCAGAAGACAAATAAAAGACCGCTTTAACAACGGAAAATGGACTATGACAGTTTATCGTTATGATATTTGGCTTGTGTAACGCTCCAGCCACCTTTGAGCGTTTAATAGAACGTGTGTTACAGGGTCTGACATGGAAAACCTGCCTGGTGTACTTGGATGACGTCATCGTTGTGGGAAAGGCGTTCGCTGAACATCACGGCAACTTAAGGGAGGTGTTTACACACTTCGAACAGCACATTTGAAATTATATCCAAAGAAATGTGCTGATCCTTTACGAGGTTGCTTGAAGTTCCACGATCGAAAGAAGAGGAGATCCTACAAAAAATGCATGATGCAGTATCCGGTGGGCACTTGGGAATCAAAAAAGCACTGGAAAAGGTATGGGAACGCTCTTATTGGCTAGGCGCATGAAACGATGTAGAGAGCTGGTGTCGAAAGTGCACAACATGCGCAGCTAGGAAGGGACCCAAAGTCAAAACACGAGGTAAAATGCAACGTGAGCGCCCCGTTTGAAAGAATCGCCGTTGACATCACAGACCCGTTCCCGGAAACCGAAAACGGTAGCCGTTACATGCTTGTTGTCATGGACTACTTCAGCAAGTGGCCCGAGGAGTTTGCGATACCCAATCAAGAAGCTAAGACCGTTGTCGAGCAGATAGTGGACCACTGGTCTGCAGGTTCGGGGTGCCTATGGAATTGCATTCCGACCAAGGGTGAAACTTTGAGTCGAAGGTATTCCAGGAAGTATGCGCATCACTCGGGTTAAGGAAAACAAGGACAACACCTCTTCATCCACAGTCTGATGGAATGGTAGAACGATTTAACAAGATCTTGAAGGAACATCTGTCCAAAGTCGTGAACGAGAACCAACGGGATTGGAATCGGCGAATTGCTTTATTTCTTATGGCCTACCGGAATGCGGTTCATAGTACAACTGGATACACTCCATCCGAATTTCTATTTGGACGAACTGCCCGGCTTCCAAGTGAGCTAAAATTCGGATTTCCTATTGAAGACCCAAAATGCGAAGAGGACTACGTGTTGGATCTTAGAGAAAGGATCAACGACATTCACCAGAGAACAAGAAACAACATACAAATTGCGGGTGACCGCATGAACCCCAGATACGATGCGAGAGCAACAGCACCTGAATTCAACGAGGGAGATCTGGTATGGCTTGATAACCCACATCGCAGAAAGGGAAAATCGCCCAAGCTTCAGCAGGACTGGGAAGGTCTCTACCAAGTAGTTAAGCGCATTAATGATGTCGTGTTTCGAATCCAATGAGGACCAAGAGCAAAAATGAAAATGTTCCATGTAGATCGCCTGCATCGTTACCATGGAAACAATGATGATGTGTTTGTTTGGGACGAACAAAACTAAGAGGGGGACAATGTGATGTAGCAATAAAATGATTAGATATTTGGAGGATACATTTTGTTTGTAAATTAACGACATCTGTGGGATTCATTGCGTACAACTACCAACCTTTATTGTGTACAACAACCATGCCCCTAAAATTATGCTACATATTTGCAATATGTTTTGACTGAGTACTTAATCGAACTTGAAGTAATATTTTGAGACTCGAATTAGTGCCGAAAGCTTAGATTGTGCCAGAACCAGACGGAAGCTTCCAGAAGTTTGTAAATTTGTATAAATATAAGAGTAGATGGCACTGAGAGTTACTTTATTTTAAAAAGTGGAATTGTTAACAACTGGAAGCGTTAGTAAAAAGTGATTGAATTGAGATTAAATAAAAAGTGTTGAATTATAAAACCGTATTTGAATTATGAATAAGTGGAATAAGTTAAATTTGCTGTTATTTAAACTGAAAGACGTTGTCTTTCATAAAATAAAGAGATTTTTTGTACTATTTTGGAATTTTGATTGAATTTTATTTGTCAAAACCCAGGCCAAAACTTCACATTGGTGTCAAAAATTGGGGATAAAACTCAGTAAAGTGCTAGAAAATTCCATAGTGACATTTTCTAAAACAGTGTCGGTGACTCATATAATTGTAAAAGGGGAATTTTCCAGAAACTATTGAACTGATTGTGCTATAAAACTGTGAATAGCGAATAATTTTGTTAAAAATTGTGCTTACAAATTTTTTTCCAGAAGAAATATTAAAATAAAACAAACTGTGTCGCGAAAATTGTGTTTCGGTTATATAAAATGGGTCGCAAATTAGAACAATTGACAACAGCTAAGTTGAAAGAAGAATTAGAAAAATGAAATCTTCAGACTTCGGGACTGAAAAAGGAACTATTGCTCCGACTTCAGAATGCTATCACTCAGGATGGTGGAGACCCCGATACCATGTTGTTCGATGTTGAAGAACAAGGGAGAGAAAGTACAGTAGGTACAGCCGATGAAATGCCTGCTTTCGTGAAGTTGCGTCTGTCGAAATTCGAAGACCAAAAGAACGTTCTCGAAAGTAAATTCTACGAACAAAAGAATGAGCAGAAGAATTCTTTAGGAGTTCTTCAGAAGCAACTAAGCGATACACAGAATGTTCTCTTCGACAAAAGACTCCAAATGCTGCTGCATTGACGAACAACTGGGACAACGAAGACAAGTCAATTGCTCTTACGCTTGCGCTCAGAGAAACAGCTGCCAAATTGCTGCAGACCATTCCTGAAGACAAACAGCATGATTATGATGCCATGGTCAAGGCAATCGAGATGAAGTTTGGCGACAACCACATGCAGCAAGTTTACCGAGTCCAGTTGCGCGGAAGTGTCCAGACAAGAGGTGAAACGCTACAACAATTGCAAGCCTACATCGAGCGCTTAGCGAATTTGTCTTATCCCAATACCAGCAGGGAAATCATAAACGAACTGGCAACAGATGCGTTCACTAATGCAATTGCTGTGGAAAACTACAAATGGCTGTAAGAATGGCAGGTAAGAAAACGCTCGCTGAGGCTTTAGCATTTGCCCTGACATTGGAAGCAGCAGACCAAGCTTCGCAAGGTAGGCATCGCGTCAGGGAAATGGCTACGCTAGAGTGATCATGTCAACATGTCGACATTGAAAGAAGAAACCCGAATACTGCTCGAGGTCAAATGAGATATAGGAATTGCAACAAGCTGGGACACCTACAGCGACAATGCAGGAATGAATCTGCGAGTCCTGTTTCTGCAAAGAAATTGCCTGAGGTATGTAAAGCTATCCTCGGAAACTGTGAGCTAAATCAGTAGCAAAAAACCATAGCCGAAAATCTTATTAGCGAGTTTGCTGATATATTTGCATTTCAGGATGGAGACTATGGTCGAACACACCGGCGATAACAGACCGATCCGACAACCTGCTAGAAGCCTTCCATGGGCAAAACAGGCGGAAGTCGATGAGATGATATCGACCATGGAAAAAGACGGTCTAATTGAAAACTCAAAAGGTCCGTGGGCATCACCCGTTGTACTAATGAAAAAGAAGGACGGCAGCACTCGATTCTACCAACGATGTTACCAAGAAGGACAGCTACCCCTGGCCTCGAATAGATGACACCTTGGATACCCTTTTGGAGCAAAATGGTTTTCCACTCTCGATCTGAAAAGTGGTTACTGGCAGGTACAGACCCACCCAGAAGACAAATAAAAGACCGCTTTAACAACGGAAAATGGACTATGACAGTTCATCGTTATGATATTTGGCTTGTGTAACGCTCCAGCCACCTTTGAGCGTTTAATAGAACGTGTGTTACAGGGTCTGACATGGAAAACCTGCCTGGTGTACTTGGATGACGTCATCGTTGTGGGAAAGGCGTTCGCTGAACATCGCGACAACTTGAGGGAGGTGTTTACACACTTCGAACAGCACATTTGAAATTAAATCCAAAGAAATGTGCTCTGTCATCAAATGGAGTAAAAACTGACCCGGAGAAAATCGAAGCCGTACAAAATTGGCCAGATCCCGCAGACAAACACCAGCTGAGGAGCTTTTTCGGTCTTGCCACATATTACAGGAGGTTCGTGAAGGATTTTGCCGGAATCGCAAAGTGTCTGCATCAGCTAACTGAGAAAGGCAGAGAATTTAAATGGTCAGGTAAGTGCGAAAGAAGCGTTCAATTTCTAAAACAGCGACTTTGTGAGGCACTACTAGCTTACCCCACACCTGGCAAGATATTTATTGTGGACGCGGATGCTAGTAATGTGGGTATTGGAGCAGTTCTGTCGCAGATACATTATTGGCAGGAGAAAGTGGTAGCCTGTTTCAGCAAAGTTCTGTCGCGACCAGAGAGAAACTACTGTGTAACCAGACGGGAACTCCTTGCATTTTACAAAAATGCGACAAAACATTTCCATAAATACCTGTATGGACAGAGATTCATCCTGCGTACAGATCACGCCGCTTTAAAATGGTTGCTACAGTTCAAAAATCCTGAGGCAAGTGGCAAGATGGATCGAACGATTGCAGACTTACGATTTCGAAGTACAGCATCGCAAAGGAAGACTGCACTGCAATGCAGACGTGCGCGAAAAGAGGAAAAGGACGAAGGTATTTCTGTTCAGAGAATAAGAGCCGAACCTGTAGACGGTTGGAGTGCCGAAGAACTTCGTAATGCACAAAAAGAAGACCCTGACATCGAGCCAATCCTTGCCTGGAAGGAATCTATGGAGAAACCAAATGGAAGAGACATCTCCGACAGAAGTCCTACCTCAAAGGCATACTGGGCGCAGTGGGACTCCCTCCATGTAGAAGATGGTATTTTGCGGAGAAAATGGGAAATGTCGGATGGAAGATCCTTTAAGATGCAGCTTGAAGTTCCACGATCGAAAGTAGAGGATATCCTACAAGAAATGCATGATGGAGTATTCGGTGGGCACTTGGGAATCAAAAAAGCACTGGAAAAGGAATGGGAACGCTTTTATTTTCTAAGCGCATGAAACGATGTAGAGAGCTGGTGTCGAAAGTGCACAACATGCGCAGCTAAGAAGGGACCCAAAGTCAAAACACGAGGTAAAATGCACCAGTAAAACGTGAGCGCCCCGTTTGAAAGAATCGCCGTTGACATCACAGACCCGTTCCCGGAAACCGAAAACGGTAGCCGTTACATCCTTGTTGTCATGGAATACTTCAGCAAGTGGCCCGAGGCGTTTGCGATACCCAATCAAGAAGCTAAGACCGTTTTCGAGCAGATAGTGGACCACTGGTCTGCAGGTTCGGGGTGCCTATGGAATTGCATTCCGACCAAGGGTGAAACTTTGAGTCGAAGGTATTCCAGGAAGTATACGCATCACTCGGGTTAAGGAAAACAAGGACAACACCTCTTCATCCACAGTCTGATGGAATGGTAGAACGATTTAACAAGACCTTGAAGGAACATCTGTCCAAAGTCGTGAACGAGAACCAACGGGATTGGGATCGGCGAATTGCTTTATTTCTTATGGTCTACCGGAATGCGGTTCATAGTACAACTGGATACACTCCATCCGAATTTCTATTTGGACGAACTGCCCGGCTTCCAAGTGAGCTAAAATTCGGATTTCCTATTGAAGACCCAAAATGCGAAGAGGACTACGTGTTGGATCTTAGAGAAAGGATCAACGACATTAACCAGAGAACAAGAAACAACATACAAATTGCGGGTGACCGCATGAACCCCAGATACGATGCGAGAGCAACAGCACCTGAATACAACGAGGGAGATCCTGTATGGCTTTATAACCCACATCGCAGAAAGGGAAAATCGCCCAAGCTTCAGCAGGACTGGGAAGGTCCCTACCAAGTAGTTAAGCGCATTAATGATGTCGTGTTTCGAATCCAACGAGGACCAAGAGCAAAAATGAAAATGTTCCATGTAGATCGCCTGCATCGTTACCATGGAAACAATGATGATGTGTTTGTTCGGGACGAACAAAACTAAGAGGGGGACAATGTGATGTAGCAACAAAATGATTAGATATTTGGAGGATACATTTTGTTTGTAAATTAACGACATCTGTGGGATTCATTGCGTACAACTACCAACCTTTATTGTGTACAACAACCATGCCCCTAAAAGTATGCTACATATTTGCAATATGTTTTGACTGAGTACTAAATCGAACTTGAAGTAATATTTTGAGACTCGAATTAGTGCCGAAAGCTTAGATTGTGCCACAGAGGGAAGCTTCCAGAAGCTTGTAAATTTGTATAAATACAAGAGTAGATGGCACTGAGAGTTAGTTTATTTTAAAAAGTGGAATTGTTAACAACTGGAAGCGTTAGTGAAAAGTGATTGAATTCAGATTAAATAAAAAGTGTTGAATTATAAAAACGTATTTGAATTGTGAATAAGTGGAATAAGTTAAATTTGCTGTTATTTAAACTGAAAGACGTTGTCTTTCATAAAATAAAGAGATTTTTTGTACTATTTTGGAATTTTGATTGAGTTTTATTTGTCGAACCCCAGGCCAAAACTTCACATTGGTGTCAGAAATTGGGGATAAAACTCAGTCAAGTGCTAGAAAATTCCATAGTTACATTATCTAAAACAGTGTCGGTGACTTATATAAGTGCGAAAGTGGAATTTTCCAGAAACTATTGAACTGATTGTGCTATAAAACTGTGAATAGCGAATATTTTTGTAAGAAATTGTGCTTGAAAAAATTTTTCTAGAAGAGATATTAAAATAAAACAAACTGTGTCGCGAAAATTGTGTTTCGGTTATATAAAATGGGACGCAAATTAGAACAATTGACAACAGCTAAGTTGAAAGAAGAATTAGGAAAAAGAAATCTTCAGACTTCGGGACTGAAAAAGGAACTATTGCGACTTAATAATGCTATCACTCAGGATTGTGGAGACCCCGATACCATGTTGTTCGATGTTGAAGAACAAGGGAGAGAAAGCACAGGAAGAACAGCCGATGAAATTCCTGCTTTCGTGAAGTTGCGTCTGTCGAAATTCGAAGAACAAAAGAACGTTCTCGAAAGTAAATTCGACGAACAAAATAATGAGTAGAAGAATTCTTTTGGAGTTCTTCAGAAGCAACTAAGCGATACACAGAATGTTCTCTTCGACAAAAGACTCCAAATAGTAGACCAGAAAATAGAAAACTTAGAAGAAAAGTTCTGAAAGCAAGTAGAAAGTGTAGAGCAACAGTACGATTATGATGCCATGGTCAAGGCGATCGAGATGAGGTTTGGCGACAACCACATGTAGCAAGTTTACCGAGTCCAGTTGCGCGGAAGGGTCCAGACAAGAGGTGAAACGCTACAACAATTGACATCGAGCGCTTAGCGAATTTGTCTTATCCCAATACCAGCAGGGAAATCATAAACGAACTGGCAACCGATGCGTTCACTAATGCCATTGCAGGTGGAAAACTACAAATGGCTGTAAGAATGGCAGGTAAGAAAATGCTCGCTGAGGCTTTAGCATTTGCCCTGACATTGGAAACAGCAGACCAAGCTTCGCAAGGTAGGCATCGCGTCAGGGAAATGGCTACGCTAGAATGCTCATGTCAACATGTCGACATTGAAAGAAGAAACCCGAATACTGCTCGAGGTCAAATGAGATATAGGAATTGCAACAAGCTGGGACACCTACAGCGACAATGCAGGAATGAATCTGCGAGTCCTGTTTCTGCAAAGAAATTGCCTGAGGTATGTAAAGCTATCCTCGGAAACTGTGAGCTAAATCAGTAGCAAAAAACCATAGCCGAAAATCTTATTAGCGAGTTTGCTGATATATTTGCATTTCAGGATTGAGACTATGGTCGAACACACTGGCGATAACAAACCGATCCGACAACCTGCTAGAAGCCTTCCATTGGCAAAACAGGCGGAAGTCGATGAGATGATATCGACCGTGGAAAAAGACGGTCTAATTGAAAACTCAAAAGGTCCGTGGGCATCACCCGTTGTACTAATGAAAAAGAAGGACGGCAGCACTCGATTCTACCAACGATGTTACCAAGAAGGACAGCTACCCCTGGCCTCGAATAGATGACACCTTGGATACCCTTTTGGAGCAAAATGGTTTTCCACTCTCGATCTGAAAAGTGGTTACTGGCAGGTACAGACCCACCCAGAAGACAAATAAAAGACCGCTTTAACAACGGAAAATGGACTATGACAGTTTATCGTTATGATATTTGGCTTGTGTAACGCTCCAGCCACCTTTGAGCGTTTAATAGAACGTGTGTTACAGGGTCTGACATGGAAAACCTGCCTGGTGTACTTCGATGACGTCATCGTTGTGGGAAAGGCGTTCGCTGAACATCGCGACAACTTGAGGGAGGTGTTTACACACTTCGAACAGCACATTTGAAATTAAATCCAAAGAAATGCTCTGTCATCAAATGGAGTAAAAACTGACCCGGAGAAAATCGAAGCCGTAAAAAATTGGCCAGATCCCGCAGACAAACACCAGCTGAGGAGCTTTTTCGGTCTTGCCACATATTACAGGAGGTTCGTGAAGGATTTTGCCGGAATCGCAAAGTGTCTGCATCAGCTAACTGAGAAAGGCAGAGAATTTAAATGGTCAGGTGAGTGCGAAAGAAGCGTTCAATTTCTAAAACAGCGACTTTGTGAGGCACTACTAGCTTACCCCACACCTGGCAAAATATTTATTGTGGACGCGGATGCTAGTAACGTGGGTATTGGAGCAGTTCTGTCGCAGATACATTATTGGCAGGAGAAAGTGGTAGCCTGGTTCAGCAGAGAGAAACTACTGTGTAACCAGACGGGAACTCCTTGCCTTTTACAAAAATGCGACAAAACATTTCCATAAATACCTGTATGGACAGAGATTCATCCTGCGTACAGATCACGCCGCTTTAAAATGGTTGCTACAGTTCAAAAATCCTGAGGCAAGTGGCAAGATGGATCGAACGATTGCAGACTTACGATTTCGAAGTACAGCATCGCAAAGGAAGACTGCACTGCAATGCAGACGTGCGCGAAAAGAGGAAAAGGACGAAGGTATTTCTGTTCAGAGAATAAGAGCCGAACCTGTAGACGGTTGGAGTGCCGAAGAACTTCGTAATGCACAAAAAGAAGACCCTGACATCGAGCCAATCCTTGCATGGAAGGAATCTATGGAGAAACCAAACGAAAGAGACATCTCCGACAGAAGTCCTACCTCAAAGGCATACTGGGCGCAGTGGGACTACCTCCATGTAGAAGATGGAGTTTTGCGGAGAAAATGGGAAATGTCGGATGGAAGATCCTTTAAGATGCAGCTTGAAGTTCCACGATCGAAAGTAGAGGATATCAAGAAATGCATGATGGAGTATCCGGTGGGCACTTGGGAATCAAAAAAGCACTGGAAAAGGAATGGGAACGCTTTTATTTTCTAAGCGCATGAAACGATGTAGAGAGCTGGTGTCGAAAGTGCACAACATGCGCAGCTAAGAAGGGACCCAAAGTCAAAACACGAGGTAAAATGCACCAGTAAAACGTGAGCGCCCCGTTTGAAAGAATCGCCGTTGACATCACAGACCCGTTCCCGGAAACCGAAAACGGTAGCCGTTACATCCTTGTTGTCATGGAATACTTCAGCAAGTGGCCCGAGGCGTTTGCGATACCCAATCAAGAAGCTAAGACCGTTTTCGAGCAGATAGTGGACCACTGGTCTGCAGGTTCGGGGTGCCTATGGAATTGCATTCCGACCAAGGGTGAAACTTTGAGTCGAAGGTATTCCAGGAAGTATGCGCATCACTCGGGTTAAGGAAAACAAGGACAACACCTCTTCATCCACAGTCTGATGGAATGGTAGAACGATTTAACAAGACCTTGAAGGAACATCTGTCCAAAGTCGTGAACGAGAACCAACGGGATTGGGATCGGCGAATTGCTTTATTTCTTATGGCCTACCGGAATGCGGTTCATAGTACAACTGGATACACTCCATCCGAATTTCTATTTGGACGAACTGCCCGGCTTCCAAGTGAGCTAAAATTCGGATTTCCTATTGAAGACCCAAAATGCGGATCTTAGAGAAAGGATCAACGACATTCACCAGAGAACAAGAAACAACATACAAATTGCGGGTGACCGCATGAACCCCAGATACGATGCGAGAGCAACAGCACCTGAATTCAACGAGGGAGATTTGGTATGGCTTGATAACCCACATCGCAGAAAGGGAAAATCGCCCAAGCTTCAGCAGGACTGGGAAGGTCCCTACCAAGTAGTTAAGCGCATTAATGATGTCGTGTTTCGAATCCAACGAGGACCAAGAGCAAAAATGAAAATGTTCCATGTAGATCGCCTGCATCGTTACCATGGAAAAAATGATGATGTGTTTGTTTGGGACGAACAAAACTAAGAGGGGGACAATGTGATGTAGCAACAAAATGATTAGATATTTGGAGGATACATTTTGTTTGTAAATTAACGACATCTGTGGGATTCATTGCGTACAACTACCAACCTTTATTGTGTACAACAACCATGCCCCTAAAAGTATGCTACATATTTGCAATATGTTTTGACTGAGTACTAAATCGAACTTGAAGTAATATTTTGAGACTCGAATAAGTGCCGAAAGCTTAGATTGTGCCACAGAGGGAAGCTTCCAGAAGCTTGTAAATTTGTATAAATACAAGAGTAGATGGCACTGAGAGTTAGTTTATTTTAAAAAGTGGAATTGTTAACAACTGGAAGCGTTAGTAAAAAGTGATTGAATTGAGATTAAATAAAAAGTGTTGAATTATAAAAACGTATTTGAATTGTGAATAAGTGGAATAAGTTAAATTTGCTGTTATTTAAACTGAAAGACGTTGTGTTTCATAAAATAAAAAGATTTTTTGTACTATTTTGGAATTTTGATTGAGTTTTATTTGTCGAACCCCAGGCCAAAACTTCACATTGGTGTCAGAAATTGGGGATAAAACTCAGTCAAGTGCTAGAAAATTCCATAGTTACATTATCTAAAACAGTGTCGGTGACTTATATAAGTGCGAAAGTGGAATTTTCCAGAAACTATTGAACTGATTGTGCTATAAAACTGTGAATAGCGAATATTTTTGTAAGAAATTGTGCTTGACAAATTTTTTCTAGAAGAGATATTAAAATAAAACAAACTGTGTCGCGAAAATTGTGTTTCGGTTATATAAAATGGGACGCAAATTAGAACAATTGACAACAGCTAAGTTGAAAGAAGAATTAGGAAAAAGAAATCTTCAGACTTCGGGACTGAAAAAGGAACTATTGCGACTTCATAATGCTATCACTCAGGATGGTGGAGACCCCGATACCATGTTGTTCGATGTTGAAGAACAAGGGAGAGAAAGCACAAGAAGAACAGCCGATGAAATTCCTGCTTTCGTGAAGTTGCGTCTGTCGAAATTCGAAGAACAAAAGAACGTTCTCGAAAGTAAATTCGACGAACAAAATAATGAGTAGAAGAATTCTTTTGGAGTTCTTCAGAAGCAACTAAGCGATACACAGAATGTTCTCTTCGACAAAAGACTCCAAATAGTAGACCAGAAAATAGAAAACTTAGAAGAAAAGTTCTGAAAGCAAGTAGAAAGTGTAGAGCAACAGTACGATTATGATGCCATGGTCAAGGCGATCGAGATGAGGTTTGGCGACAACCACATGTAGCAAGTTTACCGAGTCCAGTTGCGCGGAAGGGTCCAGACAAGAGGTGAAACGCTACAACAATTGACATCGAGCATTTAGCGAATTTGTCTTATCCCAATACCAGCAGGGAAATCATAAACGAACTGGCAACCGATGCGTTCACTAATGCCATTGCAGGTGGAAAGCTACAAATGGCTGTAAGAATGGCAGGTAAGAAAACGCTCGCTGAGGCTTTAGCATTTGCCCTGACATTGGAAACAGCAGACCAAGCTTCGCAAGGTAGGCATCGCGTCAGGGAAATGGCTACGCTAGAATGCTCATGTCAACATGTCGACATTGAAAGAAGAAACCCTAATACTGCTCGAGGTCAAATGAGATATAGGAATTGCAACAAGCTGGGACACCTACAGCGACAATGCAGGAATGAATCTGCGAGTCCTGTTTCTGCAAAGAAATTGCCTGAGGTATGTAAAGCTATCCTCGGAAACTGTGAGCTAAATCAGTAGCAAAAAACCATAGCCGAAAATCTTACTAGCAAATTTGCTGATATATTTGCATTTCAGGATTGAGACTATGGTCGAACACACTGGCGATAACAGACCGATCCGACAACCTGCTAGAAGCCTTCCATTGGCAAAACAGGCGGAAGTCGATGAGATGATATCGACCATGGAAAAAGACGGTCTAATTGAAAACTCAAAAGGCCCGTGGGCATCACCCGTTGTACTAATGAAAAAGAAGGACGGCAGCACTCGATTCTACCAACGATGTTACCAAGAAGGACAGCTACCCCTGGCCTCGAATAGATGACACCTTGGATACCCTTTTGGAGCAAAATGGTTTTCCACTCTCGATCTGAAAAGTGGTTACTGGCAGGTACAGACCCACCCAGAAGACAAATAAAAGACCGCTTTAACAACGGAAAATGGACTATGACAGTTTATCGTTATGATATTTGGCTTGTGTAACGCTCCAGCCACCTTTGAGCGTTTAATAGAACGTGTGTTACAGGGTCTGACATGGAAAACCTGCCTGGTGTACTTCGATGACGTCATCGTTGTGGGAAAGGCGTTCGCTGAACATCGCGACAACTTGAGGGAGGTGTTTACACACTTCGAACAGCACATTTGAAATTAAACCCAAAGAAATGCTCTGTCATCAAATGGAGTAAAAACTGACCCGGAGAAAATCGAAGCCGTAAAAAATTGGCCAGATCCCGCAGACAAACACCAGCTGAGGAGCTTTTTCGGTCTTGCCACATATTACAGGAGGTTCGTGAAGGATTTTGCCGGAATCGCAAAGTGTCTGCATCAGCTAACTGAGAAAGGCAGAGAATTTAAATGGTCAGGTGAGTGCGAAAGAAGCGTTCAATTTCTAAAACAGCGACTTTGTGAGGCACTACTAGCTTACCCCACACCTGGCAAGATATTTATTGTGGACGCGGATGCTAGTAACGTGGGTATTGGAGCAGTTCTGTCGCAGATACATTATTGGCAGGAGAAAGTGGTAGCCTGTTTCAGCAGAGAGAAACTACTGTGTAACCAGACGGGAACTCCTTGCCTTTTACAAAAATGCGACAAAACATTTCCATAAATACCTGTATGGACAGAGATTCATCCTGCGTACAGATCACGCCGCTTTAAAATGGTTGCTACAGTTCAAAAATCCTGAGGCAAGTGGCAAGATGGATCGAACGATTGCAGACTTACGATTTCGAAGTACAGCATCGCAAAGGAAGACTGCACTGATATGCAGACGTGCGCGAAAAGAGGAAAAGGACGAAGGTATTTCTGTTCAGAGAATAAGAGCCGAACCTGTAGACGGTTGGAGTGCCGAAGAACTTCGTAATGCACAAAAAGAAGACCCTGACATCGAGCCAATCCTTGCATGGAAGGAATCTATGGAGAAACCAAACGAAAGAGACATCTCCGACAGAAGTCCTACCTCAAAGGCATACTGGGCGCAGTGGGACTACCTCCATGTAGAAGATGGAGTTTTGCGGAGAAAATGGGAAATGTCGGATGGAAGATCCTTTAAGATGCAGCTTGAAGTTCCACGATCGAAAGTAGAGGATATCCTACAAGAAATGCATGATGGAGTATCCGGTGGGCACCTGGGAATCAACAAAGCTTTTATTGGCTAAGCGCATGAAACGATGTAGAGAGCTGGTGTCGAAAGTGCACAACATGCGCGGCTAGGAAGGGACCAAAAGTCAAAACACGAGGTAAAATGCACCAGTAAAATGTGAGCGCCCCGTTTGAAAGAATCGCCCTTTACATCACAGACCCGTTCCCGGAAATCGAAAACGGTAGCCGTTACATCCTTGTTGTCATGGAATACTTCAGCAAGTGGCCCGAGGCGTTTGCGATACCCAATTAAGAAGCTATGACCGTTGTCGACCAGATAGTGGACCACTGGTCTGCAGGTTCGGGGTGCCTATGGAATTGCATTCCGACCAAGGGTGAAACTTCGAGTCGAAGCTATTCCAGGAAGTATGCGCATCACTCGGGTTAGGGAAAACAAGGACAACACCTCTTCATCCACAGTCTGATGGAATGGTAGAACAATTTAACAAGACCTTGAAGGAACATCTGTCCAAAGTCGTGAACGAGAACCAACGGGATTGGGATCGGCGAATTGCTTTATTTCTTATGGCCTACCGGAATGCGGTTCATAGTACAATTGGATACACTCCATCCGAATTTCTATTTGGACGAACTGCCCGGCTTCCAAGTGAGCTAAAATTCGGATTTCCTATTGAAGACCCAAAATGCGGATCTTAGAGAAAGGATCAACGACATTCACCAGAGAACAAGAAACAACATACAAATTGCGGGTGACCGCATGAACCCCAGATACGATGCGAGAGCAACAGCACCTGAATTCAACGAGGGAGATCTGGTATGGCTTGATAACCCACATCGCAGAAAGGGAAAATCGCCCAAGCTTCAGCAGGACTGGGAAGGTCCCTACCAAGCAGTTAAGCGCATTAATGATGTCGTGTTTCGAATCCAACGAGGACCAAGAGCAAAAATGAAAATGTTCCATGTAGATCGCCTGCATCGTTACCATGGAAACAATGATGATGTGTTTGTTTGGGACGAACAAAACTAAGAGGGGGACAATGTGATGTAGCAATAAAATGATTAGATATTTGGAGGATACATTTTGTTTGTAAATTAACGACATCTGTGGGATTCATTGCGTACAACTACCAACCTTTATTGTGTACAACAACCATACCCCTAAAAGTATGCTACATATTTGCAATATGTTTTCACTGAGTACTAAATCGAACTTGAAGTAATATTTCGAGACTCGAATTAGTGCCGAAAGCTTAGATTGTGCCAGAACCAGACGGAAGCTTCCAGAAGCTTGTAAATTTGTATAAATACAAGAGTAGATGGCACTGAGAGTTAGTTTATTTTAAAAAGTGGAATTGTTAACAACTGGAAGCGTTAGTAAAAAGTGATTGAATTGAGATTAAATAAAAAGTGTTGAATTATAAAACCGTATTTGAATTATGAATAAGTGGAATAAGTTAAATTTGCTGTTATTTAAACTGAAAGACGTTGTCTTTCATAAAATAAAGAGATTTTTTGTACTATTTTGGAATTTTGATTGAGTTTTATTTGTCAAAACCCAGGCCAAAACTTCACATTGGTGTCAGAAATTGGGGATAAAACTCAGTAAAGTGCTAGAAAATTCCATAGTGACATTTTCTAAAACAGTGCCGGTGACTCATATAATTGTGAAAGGGGAATTTTCCAGAAACTATTGAACTGATTGTGCTATAAAACTGTGAATAGCGAATAATTTTGTTAAAAATTGTGCTTACAAAAATTTTTCTAGAAGAGATATTAAAATAAAACAAACTGTGTCGCGAAAATTGTGTTTCGGTTACATAAAATGAGTCGCAAATTAGAACAATTGACAACAGCTAAGTTGAAAGAAGAATTAGGAAAAAGAAATCTTCAGATTTCGGGACTGAAAAAGGAACTATTGCTCCGACTTCAGAATGCTATCACTCAGGATAGTGGAGACCCCGATACCATGTTGTTCGATTTTGAAGAACAAGGGAGAGAGAGCACAGTAAGTACAGCCGATTAAATGCCTGCTTTCGTGAAGTTGCGTCTGTCGAAATTCGAAGAACAAAAGAACGTTCTCGAAAGTAAATTCGACGAACAAAAGAATGAGCAGAAGAATTCTTTAGGAGTTCTTCAGAAGCAACTAAGCGATACACAGAATGTTCTCTTCGACAAAAGACTCCAAATGCTGCTGCATTGACGAACAACTGGGACAACGAAGACAAGTCAATTGCTCTTACGCTTGCGCTCAGAGAAACAGCTGCCAAATTGCTGCAGACCATTCCTGAAGACAAACAGCATGATTATGATGCCATGGTCAAGGCAATCGAGATGAAGTTTGGCGACAACCACATGCAGCAAGTTAACCGAGTCCAGCTGCGCGGAAGTGTCCAGACAAGAGGTGAAACGCTACAACAATTGCAAGCTTACATCGAGCGCTTAGCGAATTTGTCTTATCCCAATACCAGCAGGGAAATCATAAACGAACTGGCAACAGATGCGTTCACTAATGCAATTGCGGTGGAAAACTACAAATGGCTGTAAGAATGGCAGGTAAGAAAACGCTCGCTGAGGCTTTAGCATTTGCCCTGACATTGGAAGCAGCAGACCAAGCTTCGCAAGGTAAGCATCGCCTCAGGGAAATGGCTACGCTAGAATGCTCATGTCAACATGTCGACATTGAAAGAAGAAACCCGAATACTGCTCGAGGTCAAATGAGATATAGGAATTGCAACAAGCTGGGACACCTACAGCGACAATGCAGGAATGAATCTGCGAGTCCTGTTTCTGCAAAGAAATTGCCTGAGGTATGTAAAGCTATCCTCGGAAACTGTGAGCTAAATCAGTAGCAAAAAACCATAGCCGAAAATCTTATTAGCGAGTTTGCTGATATATTTGCATTTCAGGATGGAGACTATGGTCGAACACACCGGCGATAACAGACCGATCCGACAACCTGCTAGAAGCCTTCCATTGGCAAAACAGGCGGAAGTCGATGAGATGATATCGACCATGGAAAAAGACGGTCTAATTGAAAACTCAAAAGGTCCGTGGGCATCACCCGTTGTACTAATGAAAAAGAAGGACGGCAGCACTCGATTCTACCAACGATGTTACCAAGAAGGACAGCTACCCCTGGCCTCGAATAGATGACACCTTGGATACCCTTTTGGAGCAAAATGGTTTTCCACTCTCGATCTGAAAAGTGGTTACTGGCAAGTACAGACCCACCCAGAAGACAAATAAAAGACCGCTTTAACAACGGAAAATGGACTATGACAGTTTATCGTTATGATATTTGGCTTGTGTAACGCTCCAGCCACCTTTGAGCGTTTAATAGAACGTGTGTTACAGGGTCTGACATGGAAAACCTGCCTGGTGTACTTCGATGACGTCATCGTTGTGGGAAAGGCGTTCGCTGAATATCGCGACAACTTGAGGGAGGTGTTTACACACTTCGAACAGCACATTTGAAATTAAATCCAAAGAAATGTGCTCTGTCATCAAATGGAGTAAAAACTGACCCGGAGAAAATCGAAGCCGTAAAAAATTGGCCAGATCCCGCAGACAAACACCAGCTGAGGAGCTTTTTCGGTCTTGCCACATATTACAGGAAGTTCGTGAAGGATTTTGCCGGAATCGCAAAGTGTCTGCATCAGCTAACTGAGAAAGGCAGAGAATTTAAAAGGTCAGGTGAGTGCGAAAGAAGCGTTCAATTTCTAAAACAGCGACTTTGTGAGGCACTACTAGCTTACCCCACACCTGGCAAGATATTTATTGTGGACGCGGATGCTAGTAACGTGGGTATTGGAGCAGTTCTGTCGCAGATACATTATTGGCAGGAGAAAGTGGTAGCCTGTTTCAGCAAAGTTCTGTCGCGACCAGAGAGAAACTACTGTGTAACCAGACAGGAACTCCTTGCCTTTTACAAAAATGCGACAAAACATTTCCATAAATACCTGTATGGACAGAGATTCATTCTGCGTACAGATCACGCCGCTTTAAAATGGTTGCTACAGTTCAAAAATCCTGAGGCAAGTGGCAAGATGGATCGAACGATTGCAGACTTACGATTTCGAAGTACAGCATCGCAAAGGAAGACTGCACTGCAATGCAGACGTGCGCGAAAAGAGGAAAAGGACGAAGGTATTTCTGTTCAGAGAATAAGAGCCGAACCTGTAGACGGTTGGAGTGCTGAAGAACTTCGTAATGCACAAAAAGAATACCCTGACATCGAGCCAATCCTTGCATGGAAGGAATCTATGGAGAAACCAAACGGAAGAGACATCTCTGACAGAAGTCCTACCTCAAAGGCATACTGGGCGCAGTGGGACTCCCTCCATGTAGAAGATGGTATTTTGCGGAGAAAATGGGAAATGTCGGATGGAAGATCCTTTAAGATGCAGCTTGAAGTTCCACGATCGAAAGTAGAGGATATCCTACAAGAAATGCATGCTGGAGTATCCGGTGTGCACTTGGAAATCAAAAAAGCACTGGAAAAGGTATGGGAACGCTTTTATTTTCTAAGCGCATGAAACGATGTAGAGAGCTGGTGTCGAAAGTGCACAACATGCGCAGCTAAGAAGGGACCCAAAGTCAAAACACGAGGTAAAATGCACCAGTAAAACGTGAGCGCCCCGTTTGAAAGAATCGCCATTGACATCACAGACCCGTTCCCGGAAACCGAAAACGGTAGCCGTTACATCCTTGTTGTCATGGAATACTTCAGCAAGTGGCCCGAGGCGTTTGCGATACCCAATCAAGAAGCTAAGACCGTTGTCGAGCAGATAGTGGACCACTGGTCTGCAGGTTCGGGGTGCCTATGGAATTGCATTCCGACCAAGGGTGAAACTTTGAGTCGAAGGTATTCCAGGAAGTATGCGCATCACTCGGGTTAAGGAAAACAAGGACAACACCTCTTCATCCACAGTCTGATGGAATGGTAGAATAATTTAACAAGACCTTGAAGGAACATCTGTCCAAAGTCGTGAACGAGAACCAACGGGATTGGGATCGGCGAATTGCTTTATTTCTTATGGTCTACCGGAATGCGGTTCATAGTACAACTGGATACACTCCATCCGAATTTCTATTTGGACGAACTGCCCGGCTTCCAAGTGAGCTAAAATTCGGATTTCCTATTGAAGACCCAAAATGCGAAGAGGACTACGTGTTGGATCTTAGAGAAAGGATCAACGACATTCACCAGAGAACAAGAAACAACATACAAATTGCGGGTGATCGCATGAACCCCAGATACGATGCGAGAGCAACAGCACCTGAATTCAACGAGGGAGATCTGGTATGGCTTTATAACCCACATCGCAGATTGGGAAAATCGCCCAAGCTTCAGCAGGACTGGTACTACCAAGTAGTTAAGCGCATTGTTGATGTCGTTTTTCGAATCCAACGAGGACCAAGAGCAAAAATGAAAATGTTCCATGTAGATCGCCTGCATCGTTACCATGGAAACAATGATGATGTGTTTGTTCGGGACGAACAAAACTAAGAGGGGGACAATGTGATGTAGCAACAAAATGATTAGATATTTGGAGGATACATTTTGTTTGTAAATTAACGACATCTGTGTGATTCATAGCGTACAACTACCAACCTTTATTGTGTACAACAACCATGCCCCTAAAAGTATGCTACATATTTTCAATATGTTTTGACTGAGTACTAAATCGAACTTGAAGTAATATTTTGAGACTCGAATTAGTGCCGAAAGCTTAGATTGTGCCACAGACGGAAGCTTCCAGAAGCTTGTAAATTTGTATAAATACAAGAGTAGATGGCACTGAGAGTAAGTTTATTTTAAAAAGTGGAATTGTTAACAACTGGAAGCATTAGTAAAAAGTGATTGAATTGAGATTAAATAAAAAGTGTTGAATTATAAAAACGTATTTGAATTGTGAATAAGTGGAATAAGTTAAATTTGCTGTTATTTAAACTGAAAGACGTTGTGTTTCATAAAATAAAGAGATTTTTTGTACTATTTTGGAATTTTGATTGAGTTTTATTTGTCGAACCCCAGGCCAAAACTTCACATTGGTGTCAGAAATTGGGGATAAAACTCAGTCAAGGGCTAGAAAATTCCATAGTTACATTATCTAAAACAGTGTCGGTGACTCATATAAGTGCGAAAGTGGAATTTTCCAGAAACTATTGAACTGATTGTGCTATAAAACTGTGAATAGCGAATATTTTTGTAAGAAATTGTGCTTGAAAATTTTTTTCTAGAAGAGATATTAAAATAAAACAAACTGTTTCGCGAAAATTGACAACAGCTTAGTTAAAAGAAGAATTAGGAAAAAGAAATCTTCAGACTTCGGGACTGAAAAAGGAACTATTGCTCCGACTTCAGAATGCTATCACTCAGGATGGTGGAGACCCCGATACCATGTTGTTCGATGTTGAAGAACAAGGGAGAGAAAGTACAGTAGGTACAGCCGATGAAATGCCTGCTTTCGTGAAGTTGCGTCTGTCGAAATTCAAAGAACAAAAGAACGTTCTCGAAAGTAAATTCGACGAACAAAAGAATGAGCAGAAGAATTCTTTAGGAGTTCTTCAGAAGCAACTAAGCGATACACAGAATGTTCTCTTCGACAAAAAACTCCAAATAGTAGACCAGAAAATAGAAAACTTAGAAAAAAAGTTCGGAAAGCAAGTAGAAAGTTTAGAGCAACAGTACGAAAATCTGGCTAAGGAGGTTGATTCTTTGAGGAAGCAGAATGTTCGGGAATATTCAAGCGACGGTCCACGAAGAAAAGAAATGGAGCCCCCTGTCTTCGATGGTCAAACATCATGGCCAATTTATAAGAGGCAGTTCGAAGCTGCTGCATTGACGAACAACTGAGACAACGAAGACAAGTCAATTACTCTTACGCTTGCGCTCAGAGAAACAGCTGCCAAATGGCTGCAGACCATTCCTGAAGACAAACAGCATGATTATGATGCCATGGTCAAGGCAATCGAGATGAGGTTTGGCGACAACCACATGCAGCAAGTTTACCGAGTCCAGTTGCGCGGAAGGGTCCAGACAAGAGGTGAAACGCTACAACAATTGCAAGCTGACATCGAGCGCTTAGCGAATTTGTCTTATCCCAATACCAGCAGGGAAATCATAAACGAACTGGCAACCGATGCGTTTACTATTGCCATTGCAGGTGGAAACCTACAAATGGCTGTAAGAATGGCAGTTAAGAAAACGCTCGCTGAGGCTTTAGCATTTGACCTGACAATGGAAGCAGCAGACCAAGCTTCGCAAGGTAGGCATCGCGTCAGGAAAATGGCTACGCTAGAGTGCTCATGTCAACGCGTCGACATTGAAAGACGAAACCCGAATACTGCTCGAGGTCAAATGAGACGTTGGAATTGTCCCAGCTTGTTGGGACACCTACAGCGACAATGCAGATCTCAACCTAGACATGTAACCTGCCCACATTGCGCAAGGAGGAGGCAGAATGACGAAGCATCTTAGTTTCTTGTTTTTCTCTTTCTTACTTATTATAAAATTGTTTATAAACTTTAATTGTTAATTTCTTTAAAACTAATAATTTTACAAACAAATTAATATTATTTTTAGATTCTTCGCAAAAAACTTTTTAATGTAAGTGTAGTTTTAATTATCTGACATTAAAGTTCGGGCTGTCAGATCGTGGTAAACATTTCTCGAATTCCTAATGCTTATTTTCGATAAACAATTGTTAAAAATCAATACAAATGTTTAATTTGTGTGTAAAGTGCAGTTAATTTGATATATTATGTGTTTAACAAACATTTGTGGTGTTTTTCTGTGATTCTTTAATGTTAACCAATTTTTAATTGAATTCGTATTTATATCTAGGTTAACCTTGTGTCCTTTTATTTATTTTTGTTTTGTGTTTAGGTTTAAAGTTAATTTCAGTGTATAACTATATGTACTTAATTGATTGATGTGTTTATCAATTGGATGTTTGTTTTCCCTTTTTTTTCTTTCAGGTAATACAATCGATTTTTGTTTATTCGAGGTCATGGGTGCTCCGTTGTCATTGGGCGAGTTTGTTTGGTATGTACAGTGGGGTTAAAAGAAAATTCCATTTTTTAAATTTCTTCTTTTTTTATGTTATGAAGCCGTGACAACGTTTCCAGCGAACCTTTTTTTTTTAATTTAAGATGTATTTTATAGTTTTAGATTTAGTATTAAAATGTTTTTAAATTAAAATAATATATATTTCTTTAATTTTAATTCGATTTATTGTAATTCATACATACAAATTTGTTCACTTTGTATTAAGTATTTATTTCGTTGAAAATAAAATAAGAAAAAAAAATGTTTTAGTTTTTCTTTTTTGTTCCTGGTTCAACATACTCCCCCCTTTGAACGGTTACGTTCATCAATTTTTGTTTTAATTTTTTCTAGCCTCTCTTGTGATGACGCTGAAATACCACCTTGCCAGCTTTATTAACGTTGACCTTTATTTGGTACCGATCTGGGAGATTTACAGTAAATTGTTTTCTTTTACTGTTTGAAATTCTCTCAAAATCAATCAAATTGTGTTTTGTCCGTACTCTCACCACTCTTACTATTTCATCTTTTCCGAGATGAATTCGTTCAATGATTCCTAACGGCTATAATGTTGGTAGAGTGTAATCATCCTTGATAAGGACAACCGCTCCAACCTTAACGTTGGGTTCAATTTTTTGCCATTTTGGTCGCTGCTGCAAACGATTAAGATATTCTTCAGTCCATTTTTTCCAAAAATGTTGGCTCATTTGTTGAATGTATATCCATTGTTGGCTAATAAGTTACGTTGAAAAATGGGATATTTGCTTCAGTGATTGCATTTAATGCTTGGCCAATCAGGAAATGACCTTGGGTTAAAACCGCTAAATCATATATGTCGTTTTGAAGTGTGCATAATGGTCGCGAGTTTACACATGCTTCTATTTGGGTAAGTAATGTTGAGAGTTCTTCAAACGTGCAAATTGACGTGCCTATAACTCGTCGAATATGATATTTTATGGATTTAACGCCAGCCTCCCATATTCTTCCATGATGAGTTGCCGCTGGAGGTTTGAAATGCCAAATAATATTTAGATTTGATAAGTGTTTTATGGTATCTAGCGTAGCTTCTTTAATGGCTTGATTGAGTTCACGATCTAACATTACCTCTCCTCCTTTAAAATTTAATCCACAATTAGAGTATATGTCGGAGCACAAACCACTCCTGGAGACAAATCTTCTTAGAGCTGCAAGGAATGCTGTGGATGTTAAATCCGATGCTGCTTCTATATGTTTAGCCTTTGTAGCCATACATACAAAAATACAAAGGTTTCTTTTATAAATTTGTGCCTTTTTCTTGTTTGACATCTTCAAATTTATAGGCCCGGCGTAATCTATACCAACATGGTTAAATGTTTTTGAAATGTTGACTCGAGGAGTTGTTAAATTGCCCATTAACTGCTGAGCAGTGGCTGCTCGGTGTTTGGTACATATTACACATTTGTGAATTTGTTGTGTCATTATTCTTTTGGCATCTAAATAACGAATGGTGTTTAAAACTAATGAAATTCCACCATGGAGAGTTTCCTTATGAGTTTTGTCAATTTTGAGTTCACTTACATAATGTTCTCGAGGAATAACAATTGGATGCTTCATATTGTAGGAAATATCAGCATTTTCCATTCTTCCTCCTACTCGACTAAGCCCGTTGTTGTCGAGGAACGAACTGAGCTTTATCAGGCGACTTTTTTGCGCAGTTTTTAGAATCATTATTCTTGCTGTGCTCAATTCTGCTACAGACAGCATGTTTAAGTGTTTTTGTGCGGGATGACGACAGTTATGAATGAAGCGTAAAATCATAGCCCCTAACTCGTATGAGTTTTGTATACGAAGAATACCTTGGTAGTAGCTCGTTCAGCGTTACAATAAACAAATTGGTTATGGTCGGTTTTTTAGCCTCTATTTCTGTGCATTCTGTTAAACTGGGATTTTTAGGCCAGGTATCCTGATCTTTGGTAACCAGTCAGGCCCATGCCACCATAATTTACAGTCAGTTAGTTGTTTAGTAGAGATACCTCGAGAAGCTAAGTAAGCGGGGTTGTCCTTTGTTGGAACGTGTCGCCAATACTCGGTGGGCAAAACTTCTTGAATTTCATAAAATTTTTGCATTTGAGAGCTTAGATCATTGATAGGTTTGACGGTGATCGTGAAAACATTGACTGAAGCCTTTAATGGAGTTACAATGTTTCCCAGAACTATCCACTCAAATATGGTGTTAATGGCTACTGGAGCTCTCTATGATCCACAACGTATTACTTCACGGATAATATGTCCGTAAACATCTGCTCCATGCAAAGCATCAATGGGCCTTAGGCTACAAAACATCGGATCAGCTAATTTGATATTTTGAAGATGTGCCCAGTTGCGTTAATTATATTCTTTGGTTGGCAACAAATCAGTGATTGTTTTTAATACGAACGTATTAACTTCTATTGATGTTTTGTCGGATGTGGTTGAATTAAGTTGTAATCGTACTTGTCGTGTGGCACAGGCAGTTTGTTTTTTATTCAAGCCTAGAACTTCAATTGATGTGCGTGTCCCACGAGTATGCAACCGCTGACAAGCGTTTTCAGTTATAAACGACGTTTGTGAGCCTGGCATTGCAAAACTATTACTTTATTATAAACTTAGAATGCTTTAAGTTGTTGCAAACACTCTTCGAGCGCTTAGCGAATTTGTCTTATCCCAATACCAGCAGGGAAATCATAAACGAACTGGCAACCGATGCGTTCACTAATGCCATTGCAGGTGGAAAACTACAAATGGCTGTAAGAATGGCAGGTAAGAAAACGCTCGCTGAGGCTTTAGCTTTAGCCCTGACATTAGAAGCAGCAGACCAAGCTTTGCAAGGTAGGCATCGCGTCAGGGAAATGGCTACGCTAGAGTGCTCATGTGAACACGTCGACATTGAAAGACGAAACCCGAATACTGCTCGAGGTCAAATGAGATGTAGGAATTGCAACAAGCTGGGACACCTACAGTGACAATGCAGGAGTGAATCTGCGAGTCCTGTTTCTGCAAAGAAATTGGCTGAGGTATGTAAAGCTATCCTCGGAAACTTTGAGCTAAATCAGGAGCAGAAAACCATAGCCGAAAATCTTATTAGCGAGTTTGCTGATATGTTTGCATTGCAGGATGGAGACTATGGTCGAACACACTGGCGATAACAAACCGATCCGACAACCTGCTAGAAGGCTTCCATTGGCAAAACAGGCGGAAGTCGATGAGATGATATCGACCATGGAAAAAGACGGTCTAATCGAAAACTCAAAAGGTCCGTGGGCATCACCCGTTGTACTAATGAAAAAGAAGGACGGCAGCACTCGATTCTGCGTGGATTACCGGAGGCTCAACGATGTTACCAAGAAGGAAAGCTACCCCCGGCCTCGAAAAGATGACACCTTGGATACCCCCTCTGGAGCAAAATTGTTTTCCACTCTCGATCTGAAAAGTGGTTACTGGCAGGTACAGACCCATCCAGAAGACAAATAAAAGACCGCTTTAACAACGGAAAATGATATTTGGCTTGTGTAACGCTCCAGCCACCTTTGAGCGTTTAATAGAACGTGTGTTACAGGGTGTGACATGGAAAACCTGCCTGGTGTACTTGGATAACGTCATCGTTGTGGGAAAGGCGTTCGCTGAACATCGCGACAACTTGAGGGAGGTGTTTACACACTTCTAACAGCACATTTGAAATTAAATTCAAAGAAATGTGCTCTGTCATCAAATGGAGTAAAAACTGACCCGGAGAAAATCGAAGCCGTAAAAAATTGGCCAGATCCCACAGACAAACACCAGCTGAGGAGCTTTTTCGGTCTCGCTACATATTACAGGAGGTTCGTGAAGGATTTTGCCGGAATCGCAAAGTGTCTGCATCAGCTAACTGAGAAAGGCAGAGAATTTAAATGGTCAGGTGAGTGCGAAAGAAGCGTTCAATTTCTAAAACCAGCGACTTTGTGAGGCACCAATACTAGCTTACCCCACACCTGGCAGGACATTTTTTGTGGACGCGGATGCTAGTAACGTGGGTATTGGAGCAGTTCTGTCGCAGATACATGATTGGCAGGAGAAAGTGGTAGCCTGTTTCAGCAAAGTTCTGTTGCGACCAGAGAGAAACTACTGTGTAACCAGATGGGAACTTCTTGCCTTTTACAAAAATGCGACAAATGGGCGCAGTGGGACTCCCTCCATGTAGAAGATGGCGGAGAAAATGGGAAATGTCGGATGGAAGATCCTTTAAGATGCAGCTTGAAGTTCTACGATCGAAAGTAGAGGAGATCCTACAAGAAATGCATGATGGGGTATCCGGTGGGCACTTGGGAATCAAAAAGCACTGGAAAAGGTATGGGAACGCTTTTATTGGCTAAGCGCATGAAACGATGTAGAGAGCTGGTGTCGAAAGTGCACAACATGCGCGGCTAGGAAGGGACCCAAAGTCAAAACACGAGGTAAAATGCACCAGTAAAACGTGAGCGCCCCGTTTGAAAGAATCGCCGTTGACATCACAGACCCGTTTCCTGAAACCGAAAACGGTAGCCGTGTCATGCTTGTTGTCATGGACTACTTCAGCAAGTGGCCCGAGGCGTTTGCGATACCCAATCAAGAAGCTAAGATCGTTGTCGAGCAGATAGTGGACCACTGGTCTGCAGGTTCGGGGTGCCTATGGAATTGCATTCCGACCAAGGGTGAAACTTCGAGTCGAAGCTATTCCAGGAAGTATGCGCATCACTCGGGTTAAGGAAAACAAGGACAACACCTCTTCATCCACAGTCTGATGGAATGGTAGAACGATTTAACAAGATCTTGAAGGAACATCTGTCCAAAGTCGTGAACGAGAACTAACGGGATTGGGATCGGCGAATTCCTTTATGTCTTATGGCCTACCGGAATGCGGTTCATAGTACAACTGGAATTTCTATTTGGACGAACTGCCCGGCTTCCAAGTGAGCTAAAATTCGGATTTCCTATTGAAGACCCAAAATGCGAAGAGGACTACGTGTTGGACCTTAGAGAAAGGATCAACGACATTCACCAGAGAACAAGAAACAACATACAAATTGCGGGTGACCGCATGAACCCCAGATACGATGCGAGAGTAACAGCACTTGAATTCAACGAGGAAGATCTGGTATGGCTTTATAACTCACATCGCAGATTGGGAAAATCGCCCAAGCTTCAGCAGGACTGGGAAGGTCCCTACCAAGTAGTTAAGCGCATTAATGATGTCGTTTTTCGAATCCAACGAGGACCAAGAGCAAAAATGAAAATGTTCCATGTAGATCGCCTGCATCGTTACCATGGAAAAAATGATGATGTGTTTGTTCGGGACGAACAAAACTAAGAGGGGGACAATGTGATGTAGCAACAAAATGATTAGATATTTGTAGGATACATTTTGTTTGTAAATTAACGACATCTGTGGGATTCATTGCGTACAACTACCAACCTTTATTGTGTACAACAACCATGCCCCTAAAAGTATGCTACATATTTGCAATATGTTTTGACTGAGTACTAAATCGAACTTGAAGTAATATTTCGAGACTCGAATTAGTGCCGAAAGCTTAGATTGTGTCAGAACCAGACGGAAGCTTCCAGAAGCTTGTAAATTTGTTTAAATACAAGAGTAGATGGCACTGAGAGTTATTTTATTTTAAAAAGTGGAATTGTTAACAAGCGTTAGTAAAAAGTGATTGAATTGAGATTAAATAAAAAGTGTTGAATTATAAAAACGTATTTGAATTGTGAATAAGTGGAAAAAGTTAAATTTGCTGTTATTTAAACTGAAAGACGTTGTGTTTCATAAAATAAAGAGATTTTTTGTACTATTTTGAAATTTTGATTGAGTTTTATTTGTCGAACCCCAGGCCGAAACTTAACATTGGTGTCAGAAATTGGGGATAAAACTAAGTCAAGTGCTAAAAAATTCTATAGCTACATTATCTTAAACAGTGTCGGGGACTCATATAAGTGTGAAAGTGGAATTTTCCAGAAGCTATTGAACTGATTGTGCTATAAAACTGTGAATAGCGAATATTTTTGTTAAAAATTGTGCTTGAAAAAGATTTTTCTAGAAGAGATATTAAAATAAAACAAACCATGCCGCGAAAATTGTGTTTCGGTTACATAAAAGGGGACGCAAATTAGAACAATTGACAACAGCTAAGTTGAAAGAAGAATTAGGAAAAAGAAATCTTCAGACTTCGGGACTGAAAAAGGAACTATTGCTCCGACTTCAGAATGCTATCACTCAGGATGGTGGAGACCCCGATACCATGTTCTTCGATGTTGAAGAACAAGGGAGAGAAAGCACAGTAAGTACAGCCGATGAAATGCCTGCTTTCGTGAAGTTGCGTCTGTCGAAATTCGAAGAACAAAAGAACGTTCTCGAAAGTAAATTCGACGAACAAAAGAATGAGCAGAAGAATTGTTTAGGAGTTCTTCAGAAGCAACTAAGCGATACACAGAATGTTCTCTTCGACAAAAGACTCCAAATAGTAGACCAGAAAATAGAAAACTTAGAAGAAAAGTTCGGAAAGCAAGTAGAAAATGTAGAGCAACAGTACGAACATCTGGCTAAGTAGGTTGATTCTTTGAGGAAGCAGAAGGTTCGGGAATATTCAAGCGACGGTCCACGAAGAAAAGAAATGGAGCCCCCTGTCTTCGATAGTTAAACATCATGGCCAATTTATAAGAGGCAGTTCGAAGCTGCTCCATTGACGAACAACTGGGACAACGAAGACAAGTCAAGCTGCCAAATTGCTGCAGACCATTCCTGAAGACAAACAGCATGATTATGATGCCATGGTCAAGGCAATCGAGATGAGGTTTGGCCACAACCACATGCAGCAAGTTTACCGAGTCCAGTTGCGCGGAAGGGTCCTGACAAGAGGTGAAACGCTACAACAATTGCGAGCTGACAGCAGGGAAATCATAAACGAACTGGCAACCGATGCGTTTACTAATGCCATTGCAGGTGGAAACCTACAAATGGCTGTAAGAATGGCAGTTAAGAAAACGCTCGCTGAGGCTTTAGCATTTGACTTGACAATGGAAGCAGCAGACCAAGCTTCGCAAGGTAGGCATCGCGTCAGGAAAATGGCTACGCTAGAGTGCTCATGTCAACGCGTCGACATTGAAAGACGAAACCCTAATACTGGTCGAGGTCAAATGAGACGTTGGAATTGTCCCAGCTTGTTGGGACACCTACAGCGACAATGCAGATCTCAACCTAGACAGGTAACCTGCCCACATTGCGCAAGGAGGAGGCAGAATGACGAAGCATCTGGCATCCGAACTTGTCTCTTTTTCTCATATAGTTTCTTGTTTTTCTCTTTCTTACTTATTATAAAATTGTTTATAAACTTTAATTGTTAATTTCTTTAAAACTAATAATTTTACAAACAGATTAATATTATTTTTAGATTCTTCGCAAAAAACTTTTAATTGTAAGTGTAGTTTTAATTATCTGACATTAAAGTTCGGGCTGTCAGATCGTGGTAAACATTTCTCGAATTCCGCGTGCTTATTTTCGATAACCAATTGTTAAAAAAACAATAAAAATGTTTAATTTGTGTGTAAAGTGCAGTTAATTTGATATATTATGTGTTTAACAAACATTTGTGGTGTTTTTCTGTGATTCTTTAATGTTAACCAATTTTTAATTGAATTCGTGTTTGTATCTAGGTTAACCTTGTGTCCTTTTATTTATTTTTGTTTTGTGTTTAGGTTTAAAGTTAATTACAGTGTATAACTATATGTACTTAATTGATTGATGTGTTTATAAATTGGATGTTTGTTTTCCCTTTTTTTTCTTTCAGGTAATACAATCGATGTTTGTTTATTCGCGGTCATGGGTGCTCCGTTGTCATTGGGCGAGTTTGTTTGGTATGTACAGTGGGATTAAAACAAATTCCGTGACAACGTTTCCAGCAAACCTTTTTTTTTGTAATTTAAGATGTATTTTATAGTTTTAGATTTAGTATTGAAATGCTTTTAAATTAAAATAATATATATTTCTTTAATTTTAATTCGATTTATTGTAATTCATACATACAAATTTGTTCACTTTGTATTAAGTATTTATTTCGTTGAAAATAAAATAAGAAAAAAAAATTTTTAAGTTTTTCTTTTTTGCTCCTGGTTCAACATACTCCCCCCTTTGAACGGTTACGTTCAACAATTCTTGTTTTAATTTTTTCTATGCCTCTCTGTGATGATGCTGAAATACCACCTTGCCAGCTTTATTAACGTTGACCTTTATTTGGTACCGATCTGGGAGATTTACAGTAAATTGTTTTCTTTTACTGTTTGAAATTCTCCTAAAATCAATCCGTTTTAAGGTGTCTTTTTTAATAAAAACCTTTTCTCCTTCATGGGTAATGAACTTCTGAAAGTCGTTATCAATTCTCATTTGAACTTCCTTTATTGTAGTCGATGGTCTTAGCGTATGTAGGGATTGTACTATAGAACCATTGATAGTAACAGGAATTGGGTTTGCTTCAAGGTTGTTTTGAATAGTTTCTGTATTAGGAAAGAGACTGTCTTCAAAGTTGACTTCGTTGGTTTCGGTGTCGGAGAGTGGTTCGTTTGTCAAAAAATTCAGGTTTATGTGAATAAGCTGTTGAAGGGATGTTGATTAATCAGGTGGTGAGAATCTGATTTCCTCCTGGATCGTAATGTAATCTTCCAAATCTGACTGCATTTTTGCTGTTAATAGATTTAATTAAATTATGGGTGGGTAAGTAAAATTGACAAATACAAATCTACAACAAAACAACACATGGACGAGGTTAAATATTACTTCGGATTCATGTTGCAATCGTGTTTTCAATCGGTAAGCGCCAAATTTTGACAACGGGCCTTTGGCACATATTGTGTTTTGTCCGTACTCTCACCACTCTTACTATTTCATCTTTTCCGAGATGAATTCGTTCAATGATTCCTAACGGCCATAATGTTGGTGGAGTGTTCTCATCCTTGATAAGGACAACCGCTCCAACCTTAACATTGAGTTCAATTTTTTGCCATTTTGGTCGCTGCTGCAAACGATTGAGATATTCTTCAGTCCATTTTTTTTCAAAAATGTTGGCTCATTTGTTGAATGTATATCCATCGTTGGCTATAAGTTACGTTAAAAGATGGGATATTTGGTTTAGTGATTGCATTTAATGCTTGGCCAATCAGGAAATGACCTTGGGTTAAAACCGCTAAATCATATATGTCGTTTTGAAGTGTGCATAATGGTCGCGAGCTTACACATGCTTCTATTTGGGTAAGTAATGTTGAGAGTTCTTCAAACGTGCAAATTGACGTGCCTATAACTCGTCTAATATGATATTTTATGGATTTAACGCCAGCCTCCCATATTCTTCCATGATGAGGTGCCGCTGGAGGTTTGAAATGCCAAATAATATTTAGATTTGATAAGTTTTTTATGGTATCTAGCGTAGCTTCTTTAATGGCTTGATTGAGTTCACGATCTAACATAAACTTTCCTCCTTTATAATTTAATCCACAATTAGAGTATATGTCGGAGCACAAACCACTCCTGGAGACAAATCTTCTTAGAGCTGCTAGGAATGCTGTGGATGTTAAATCCGATGCTGCTTCTATATGTTTAGCCTTTGTAGCCATACATACAAAAATACAAAGGTTTCTTTTATAAATTTGTGCCTTTTTCTTGTTTGACATCTTCAAATTTATAGGCCCGGCGTAATCTATACCAACATGGTTAAATGTTTTTGAAATGTTGACTCGAGGAGTTGTTAAATTGCACATTAACTGCTGAGCAGTGGCTGCTCGGTGTTTGGTACATATTACACATTTGTGAATTTGTTGTGTCATTATTATTTAACGAATGGTGTTTAAAACTAATGAAATTCCACCATGGAGAGTTTCCTTATGAGTTTTGTCAATTATGAGTTCACTCACATAATGTTCTCGAGGAAGAACAATTGGATGCTTCATATTGTAGGAAATATCAGCATTTTCCATTCTTCCTCCTACTCGACTAAGCCCGTTGTTGTCGAGGAACGAACTGAGCTTTATCAGGCGACTTTTTTTGCGCAGTTTTTAGAATCATTATTCTTGCTGTGCTCAATTCTGCTACAAGCATGTTTAAGTGTTTTTGTGCGGGATGACGACAGTTATGAATGAAGCGTAAAATCATAGCCCCTAACTCGTATGAGTTTTGTATACGAAGAATACCTTGGTAGTAGCTCGTTCAGCGTTACAATAAACAAATTGGTTATGGTCGGTTTTTTTCGGTTTCGTGAAAACATTGACTGAAGCCTTTAATGGAGTTACAATGTTTCCCAGAACTATCCACTCAAATATGGTGTTAATGGCTACTGGAGCTCTCTATGATCCACAACGTATTACTTCACGGATAATATGTCCGTAAACATCTGCTCCATGCAAAGCATCAATGGGCCTTAGGCTACAAAACATCGGATCAGCTAATTTGATATTTTGAAGATGTGCCCAGTTGCGTTAATTATATTCTTTGGTTGGCAACAAATCAGTGATTGTTTTTAATACGAACGTTTTAACTTCGATTGATGTTTTGTCGGATATGGTTGAATAAAGTTGTAATCGTACTTGTCGTGTGGCACAGGCAGTTTGTTTTTTATTCAAGCCTAGAACTTCAATCGATGTGCGTGTCCCACGAGTATGCAACCGCTGACAAGCGTTTTCAGTTATAAACGACGTTTGTGAGCCTGAATCTATTAGGCATTGCAAAACTATTACTTTATTATAAACTTAGAATGCTTTAAGTTGTTGCAAACACTCTTCGAGCGCTTAGCGAATTTGTCTTATCCCAATACCAGCAGGGAAATCATAAACGAACTGGAAACCGATGCGTTCACTAATGCCATTGCAGGTGGAAAACTACAAATGGCTGTAAGAATGGCAGGTAAGAAAACGCTCGCTGAGGCTTTAGCATTAGCCCTGACATTAGAAGCAGCAGACCAAGCTTCGCAAGGTAGGCATCGCGTCAGGGAAATGGCTACGCTAGAGTGCTCATGTCAACAGGTCGACATTGAAAGACGAAACCCGAATACTGCTCGAGGTCAAATGAGATGTAGGAATTGCAACAAGCTGGGACACCTATAGTGGCAATGCAGGAGTGAATCTGCGAGTCCTGTTTCTGCAAAGAAATTGGCTGAGGTATGTAAAGCTATCCTCGGAAACTTTAAGCTAAATCAGAAGCTCCAGCCACCTTTGAGCGTTTAATAGAACGTGTGTTACAGGGTCTGACATGGAAAACCTGCCTGGTGTACTTGGATGACGTCATCGTTGTGGGAAAGGCGTTCGCTGAACATCGCGACAACTTGAGGGAGGTGTTTACACACTTCTAACAGCACATTTGAAATTAAATTCAAAGAAATGTGCTCTGTCATCAAATGGAGTAAAAACTGACCCGCAGAAAATCGAAGCCGTAAAAAATTGGCCAGATCCCACAGACAAACACCAGCTGAGGAGCTTTTTCGGTCTCGCTACATATTACAGGAGGTTCGTGAAGGATTTTGCCGGAATCGCAAAGTGTCTGCATCAGCTAACTGAGAAAGGCAGAGAATTTAAAAGGTCAGGTGAGTGCGAAAGAAGCGTTCAATTTCTAAAACAGCGACTTTGTGAGGCACCAATACTAGCTTACCCCACACCTGGCAAGACATTTATTGTGGACGCGGATGCTAGTAACGTGGGTATTGGAGCAGTTCTGTCGCAGATACATGATTGGCAGGAGAAAGTGGTAGCCTGTTTCAGCAAAGTTCTGTCGCGACCAGAGAGAAACTACTGTGTAACCAGACGGGAACTCCTTGCCTTTTTACAAAAATGCGACAAAACATTTCCATAAATACCTGTATGGACAGAGATTCATCCTGCGTACAGATGACGCCGCTTTAAAATGCTTGCTACAGTTCAAAAATCCTGAGGCAAGTAGCAAGATGGATCGAACGATTGCAGACTTACGATTTCGAAGTACAGCATCGCAAAGGAAGACTGCAATGCAATGTAGACGTGCGCGAAAATAGGAAAAGGACGAAGGTATTTCTGTTCAGAGAATAAGAGCCGAACCTGTAGACGGTTGGAGTGCCGAAGAACTTCGTAATGCACAAAAAGAATACCCTGACATCGAGCCAATCCTTGCATGGAAGGAATCTATGGAGAAACCAAACGGAAGAGACATCTCCGACAGAAGTCCTACCTCAAAGGCATACTGGGCGCAGTGAAACTCCCTCCATGTAGAAGATGGTATTTTGCGGAGAAAATGGGAAATGTCGGATTGAAGATCCTTTAAGATGCAGCTTGAAGTTTCACGATCGAAAGTAGAGGATATCCTACAAGAAATGCATGATGGAGTATCCGGTGGGCACTTGGGAATCAAAAAGCACTGGAAAAGGTATGGGAACGCTTTTATTGGCTAAGCGCCTGAAACGATGTAGAGAGCTGGTGTCGAAAGTGCACAACATGCGCGGCTAGGAAGGGACCCAAAGTCAAAACACGAGGTAAAATGCACCAGTAAAACGTGAGCGCCCCGTGTGAAAGAATCGCCCTTTACATCACAGACCCGTTCCCGGAAACCAAAAACGGTAGCCGTTACATCCTTGTTGTCATGGACTACTTCAGCAAGTGGCCCGAGGCGTTTGCGATACCCAATAAAGAAGCTAAGACCGTTGTCGTGCAAATAGTGGACCACTGGTCTGCAGGTTCGGGGTGCCTGTTGAACTGCATTCCGACCAAGGGTGAAACTTTGAGTCGAAGGTATTCCAGGAAGTATGCGCATCACTCGGGTTAAGGAAAACAAAGACAACACCTCTTCATCCACAGTCTGATGGAATGGTAGAACGATTTAACAAGATCTTGAAGGAACATCTGTCCAAAGTCGTGAACGAGAACCAACAGGATTGGGATCGGCGAATTGCTTTATTTCTTATGGCCTACCGGAATGCGGTTTATAGTACAACTGGATACACTCCATCCGAATTTCTATTTGGACAAACTGCCCGGCTTCCAAGTGAGCTAAAATTCGGATTTCTTATTGAAGACCCAAAATGCGAAGAGGACTACGTGTTGGATCTTAGAGAAAGGATCAACGACATTCACCAGAGAACAAGAAACAACATACAAATTGCGGGTGACCGCATGAACCCCAGATACGATGCGAGAGCAACAGCACCTGAATTCAACGAGGGAGAACTGGTATGGCTTTATAACCCACATCGCAGATTGGGAAAATCGCCCAAGCTTCAGCAGGACTGGGAAGGTCCCTACCAAGTAGTTAAGCGCATTAATGATGTCGTTTTTCGAATCCAACGAGGACCAAGAGCAAAAATGAAAATGTTCCATGTAGATCGCCTGCATCGTTAACATGGAAAAAATGATGATGTGTTTGTTCGGGACGAACAAAACTAAGAGGGGGACAATGTGATGTAGCAATAAAATGATTAGATATTTGGAGGATACATTTTGTTTTTAAATTAACGACATCTGTGGGATTCATTGCGAACAACTACCAACCTTTATTGTGTACAATAACCATGCCCCTAAAAGTATGCTACATATTTGCAATATGTTTTGACTGAGTACTAAATCGAACTTGAAGTAATAATTCGAGACTCGAATTAGTGCCGAAAGCTTAGATTGTGTCAGAACCAGACGGAAGCTTCCAGAAGCTTGTAAATTTGTTTAAATACAAGAGTAGATGGCACTGAGAATTAGTTTATTTTAAAAAGTGGAATTTAACAACTGGAAGCGTTAGTAAAAAGTGATTGAATTGAGATTAAATAAAAAGTGTTGAATTATAAAAACGTATTTGAATTGTGAATAAGTGGAATAAGTTAAATTTGCTGTTATTTAAACTGAAAGACGTTCTGTTTCATAAAATAAAGAGATTTTTTGTACTATTTTGGAGTTTTGATTGAGTTTTATTTGTCGAACCCCAGGCCAAAACTTCACATTGGTGTCAGAAATTGGGGATAAAACTAAGTCAAGTGCTAGAAAATTCCATAGTTACATTATCTTAAACAGTGTCGATGACTCATATAAGTGTGAAAGTGGAATTTTCCAGAAACTATTGAACTGATTGTGCTATAAAACTGTGAATAGCGAATATTTTTGTTAAAAATTGTGCTTGAAAAAGATTTTTCTAGAAGAGATATTAAAATAAAACAAACTGTGCCGCGAAAATTGTGTTTCGGTTATATAAAATGGGACGCAAATTAGAACAATTGACAACAGCTAAGTTGAAAGAAGAATTAGGAAAAAGAAATCTTCAGACTTCGGGACTGAAAAAGGAACTATTGCTCCGACTTCAGAATGCTATCACTCAGGATGGTGGAGACCCCGATACCATGTTGTTCGATGTTGAAGAACAAGGGAGAGAAAGCACAGTAAGTACAGCCGATGAAATGCCTGCTTTCGTGAAGTTGCGTCTGTCGAAATTCGAAGAACAAAAGAATATTCTCGAAAGTAAATTCGACGAACAAAAGAATGAGCAGAAGAATTCGTTAGGAGTTCTTCAGAAGCAACTAAGCGATACACAGAATGTTCTCTTCGACAAAAGACTCCAAATAGTAGACCAGAAAATAGAAAACTTAGAAGAAAAGTTCAGAAAGCAAGTAGAAAATGTAGAGCAACAGTACGAACATCTGGCTAAGGAGGTTGATTCTTTGAGGAAGCAGAAGGTTCGGGAATATTCAAGCGACGGTCCACGAAGAAAAGAAATGGAGCCCCCTGTCTTCGATGGTCAAACATCATGGCCAATTTATAAGAGGCAGTTTGAAGGTGCTGCATTGACGAACAACTGGGACAACGAAGACAAGTCAATTGCTCTTACGCTTGCACTCAGAGAAACAGCTGCCGAATTGCTGCAGACCTTGTCCTGAAGACAAACAGCATGATTATGATGCCATGGTCAAGGCAATCGAGATGAGGTTTGGCGACAATCACATGCAGCAAGTTTACCGAGTCCAGTTGCGCGGAAGGGTCCAGACAAGAGGTGAAACGCTACAACAATGCAAGCTGACATCGAGCGTTTAGCGAATTTGTCTTATCCCAATACCAGCAGGGAAATCATAAGCGAACTGGCAACCGATGCGTTCACTAATGCCATTGCAGGTGGAAAACTACAAATGGCTGTAAGAATGGCAGTTAAGAAAACGCTCGCTGAGGCTTTAGCATTTGCCCTGACAATGGAAGCAGCAGACCAAGCTTCGCAAGGTAGGCATCGCGTCAGGGAAATGGCTACGCTAGAGTGCTCATGTCAACGCGTCGACATTGAAAGACGAAACCCGAATACTGCTCGAGGTCAAATGAGACGTTGGAATTGTCCCAGCTTGTTGGGACACCTACAGCGAAAATGCAGATATCAACCTAGACAAGTAACCTGCCCACATTGCGCAAGGAGGAGGCAGAATGACGAAACATCTGGCATTCGAACTTGTCTCTTTTTCTCATATAGTTTCTTGTTTTTCTCTTTCTTACTTACTATAAAATTGTTTATAAACTTTAGTTGTTAATTTCTTTAAAACTAATAATTTTACAAACAAATTAATATTATTTTTAGATTCTTCGCAAAAAACTTTTTATTGTAAGTGTAGTTTTAATTATCTGACATTTAAGTTCGGGCTGTCAGATCGTGGTAAACATTTCTCGAATTCCGAATGCTTATTTTCCATAAAAAATTGTTAAAAAACAATAAAAATGTTTAATTTGTGGTTAAAGTGCAGTTAATTTGATACATTATGTGTTTAACAAACATTTGTGGTGTTTTTCTGTGATTCTTTAATGTTAACCAATTTTTAATTGAATTCGTGTTTGTATCTAGGTTAACCTTGTGTCCTTTTATTTATTTTTGTTTTGTGTTTAGGTTTAAAGTTAATTACAGTGTATAACTATATGTACTTAATTGATTGATGTGTTTATCAATTGGATGTTTGTTTTCCCTTTTTTTTCTTTCGGTAATACAATCGATGTTTGTTTATTCGAGGTCATGGGTGCTCCGTTGTCATTGGGCGAGTTTGTTTGGTATGTACAGTGAGGTTAAAAAAAAATTCAATTTTTTAAATTTCTTCTTTTTTTATGTTATGAAGCCGTGACAACGTTTCCAGCGAACCTTTATTTTGTAATTTAAGATGTATTTTATAGTTCTAGATTTAGTATTGAAATGTTTTTAAATTAAAATAATATATATTTCTTTAATTTTAATTCGATTTATTGTAATTCATACATACAAATTTGTTCACTTTGTATTAAGTATTTATTTCGTTGAAAATAAAATAAGAAAAAAAAATTTTTAAGTTTTTCTTTTTTGCTCCTGGTTCAACATACTCCCCCCTTTGAACGGTTACGTTCAACAATTCTTGTTTTAATTTTTTCTATGCCTCTCTTGTGATGATGCTGAAATACCACCTTGCCAGCTTTATTAACGTTGACCTTTATTTGGTACCGATCTGGGAGATTTACAGTAAATTGTTTTCTTTTACTGTTTGAAATTCTCTCAAAATCAATCCGTTTTAAGGTGTCTTTGTTAATAAAAACCTCTTCTCCTTCATGGGTAATGAACTTCTGAAAGTCGTTATCAATTCTCATTTGAACTTCCTTTATTGTAGTCGATGGTCTTAGCGTATGTAGGGATAGTACTATAGAACCATTGATAGTAACAGGAATTGGGTTTGCTTCAAGGTTGTTTTGAATAGTTTCTGTATTAGGAAAGAGACTGTCTTCAAAGTTGACTTCGTTGGTTTCGGTGTCGGAGAGTGGTTCGTTTGTCAAAAAATTCAGGTTGTTGTGAATAACCTGTTGAAGGGATGTTGATTAATCAGGTGGTGAGAATCTTATTTCCTCCTGGATCGTAATGTAATCTTCCAAATCTGACTGCATTTTCGCTGTTAATATATTTAATTAAATTATGGGTGGGTAAGTAAAATTGACAAATACGAATCTACAACAAAACAACACATGGACGAGGTTAAATATTACTTCGGATTCATGTTGCAATTGTGTTTTCAATCGGTAAGCGCCAAATTTTGACAACGGGCCTTTGGCACATATTGTGTTTTGTCCGTACTCTCACCACTCTTACTATTTCATCTTTTCCGAGATGAATTCGTTCAATGATTCCTAACGGTCATAATGTTAGTGGAGTGTTATCATCCTTGATAAGGACAACCGCTCCAACCTTAACGTTGGGTTCAATTTTTTGCCATTTTGGTCGCTGCTTCAAACGATTGAGATATTCTTCAGTCCATTTTTTCCAAAAATGTTTGCTCATTTGTTGAATGTATATCCATCGTTGGCTATAAGTTACGTTGAAAGATGGGATATTTGGTTCAGTAATTGCAGTTAATGCTTGGCCAATCAGGAAATGACCTCGGGTTAAAACCGCTAAATCATATATGTCGTTTTGAAGTGTGCATAATGGTCGTGAGTTTACACATGCTTTCTGGAGACAAATCTTCTTAGAGCTGCTAGGAATGCTGTGGATGTTAAATCCGATGCTGCTTCTTTATGTTTAGCCTTTGTAGCCATACATAAAAAAATATAAAGGTTTCCTTTATAAATTTGTGCCTTTCTCTTGTTTGACATCTTCAAATTTATAGGCCCGGCGTAATCTATACCAACATGGTTAAATGTTTTTGAAATGTTGACTCGAGGAGTTGGTAAATTGCCCATTAACTGCTGGGCAGTTGCTGCTCGGTGTTTGGTACATATTACACATTTGTGAATTTGTTGTGTCATTATTCTTTTGGCATCTAAATTACGAATGGTGTTTAAAACTAATTTAATTCCACCATGGAGAGTTTCCTTATGAGTTTTGTCAATTTTGAGTTCACTCACATAATGTTCTCGAGGAAGAACAATTGGATGCTTCATATTGTAGGAAATATCAGCATTTTCCATTCTTCCTCCTACTCGACTAAGCCCGTTGTTGTCGAGGAACGAACTGAGCTTTATCAGGCGACTTTTTTTGCACAGTTTTTAGAATCATTATTCTTGCTGTGCTCAATTCTGCTACAGACAGCATGTTTAAGTGTTTTTGTGCGGGATGACAACAGTTATGAATGAAGCGTAAAATCATAGCCCCTAACTCGTATGAGTTTTGTATAAGAAGAATACCTTGGTAGTAGCTCGTTCAGCGTTACAATAAACAAATTGGTTATGGTCGGTTTTTTAGCCTCTAGTTCTGTGCATTCTGTTAAAGTGGGATTTTTAGGCCAGGTATCCTGATCTTTGGTAACCAGTCAGGCCCATGCCACCATAATTTACAGTCAGTTAGTTGTTTAGTAGAGATACCCCGAGATGCTAAGTAAGCGGGGTTGTCCTTTGTTGGAACGTGTCGCCAATACTCGGTGGGCAAAACTTCTTGAATTTCATAAAATGTTTGCATTTGAGAGCTTAGATCATTGATAGGTTTGACGGTGATCGTGAAAACATTGACTGAAGCCTTTAATGGAGTTACAATGTTTCCCAGAACTATCCACTCAAATATGGTGTTAATGGCTACTGGAGCTCTCTATGATCCACAACGTATTACTTCACGGATAATATGTCCGTAAACATCTGCTCCATGCAAAGCATCAATGGGCCTTTGGCTACAAAACATCGGATCAGCTAATTTGATATTTTGAAGATGTGCCCAGTTGCGTTAATTATATTCTTTGGTTGGCAACAAATCAGTGATTGTTTTTAATACGAACGTTTTAACTTCGATTGATATTTTGTCGGATGTGGTTGAATAAAGTTGTAATCGTACTTGTCGTGTGGCACAGGCAGTTTGTTTTTTATTCAAGCCTAGAACTTCAATTGATGTGCGTGTCCCACGAGTATGCAACCGCAAACAAGCGTTTTCAGTTATGAACGACGTTTGTGAGCCTGATTTTGCAAAACTATTACTTTATTATAAACTTAGAATGCTTTAAGTTGTTGCGAACACTCTTCGAGCGCTTAGCGAATTTGTCTTATCCCAATACCAGCAAGGAAATTATAAACGAACTGGCAACCGATGCGTTCACTAATGCCATTGCAGGTGGAAAACTACAAATGGCTGTAAGAATGGCAGGTAAGAAAACGCTCGCTGAGGCTTTAGCATTAGCCCTGACATTAGAAGCAGCAGACCAAGCTTCGCAAGGTAGGCATCGCGTCAGGGAAATGGCTACGCTAGAGTGCTCATGTCAACAGGTCGACATTGAAAGGGTCGACATTGAAAAACGAAACCCGAATACTGCTCGAGGTCAAATGAGATGTAGGAATTGCAACAAGCTGGGACACCTACAGTGACAATGCAGGAGTGAATCTGCGAGTCCTGTTTCTGCAAAGAAATTGGCTGAGGTATGTAAAGCTATCCTCGGAAACTTTGAGCTAAATCAAGAGCAGAAAACCATAGCCGAAAATCTTATTAACGAGTTTGCTGATATGTTTGCATTGCAGGATGGAGACTATGGTCGAACACACCGGCGATAACAGACCGATCCGACAACCTGCTAGAAGACTTCCATTGGCAAAACAGGCGGAAGTCGATGAGATGATATCGACCATGGAAAAAGACGGTCTAATCGAAAACTCAAAAGGTCCTTGGGCATCACCCGTTGTACTAATGAAAAAGAAGGACGGCAGCACTCGATTCTGCGTGGATTACCGGAGGCTCAACGATGTTACCAAGAAGGACAGCTACCCCCGGCCACGAATAGATGACACTTTGGATACCCTTTCTGGAGCAAAATGGTTTTCCACTCTCGATCTGAAAAGTGGTTACTGGCAGGTACAGACCCATCCAGAAGACAAATAAAAGACCGTTTTAACAACGGAAAATGGACTATGGCAGGTTATCGTTATGATATTTGGCTTGTGTAACGCTCCAGCCACCTTTGAGCGTTTAATAGAACGTGTGTTACAGGGTCTGACATGGAAAACCTGCCTGGTGTACTTGGATGACGTCATCGCGACACCTTGAGGGAGGTGTTTACACACTTCGAACAGCACATTTGAAATTAAATCCAAAGAAATGTGCTCTGTCATCAAATGGAGTAAAAACTGACCCGGAGAAAATCGAAGCCGTAAAAAATTGGCCAGACCCCGCAGACAAACACCAGCTGAGGAGCTTTAAACACAAGCTGAGGAGCTTTTTCGGTCTCGCCACATATTACAGGAGGTTCGTGAAGGATTTTGCCGGAATCGCAAAGTGTCTGCATCAGCTAACTGAGAAAGGCAGAGAATTTAAATGGTCAGGTGAGTGCGAAAGCAGCGTTCAATTTCTAAAACCAGTGACTTTGTGAGGCACCAATACTAGCTTACCCCACACCTGGCAAGATATTTATTGTGGACGCGGATGCTAGTAACGTAGGTATTGGAGCAGTTCTGTCGCAGATACATGATTGGCAGGAGAAAGTGGTAGCCTGTTTCAGCAAAGTTCTGTCGCGACCAGAGAGAAACTACTGTGTAACCAGACGGGAACTTCTTGCCTTTTACAAAAATGCGACAAATGGGCGCAGTGGGACTCCCTCCATGTAGAAGATGGTGTTTTGCGGAGAAAATGGGAAATGTCGGATGGAAGATCCTTTAAGATGCAGCTTGAAGTTCCACGATCGAAAGTAGAGGAGATCCTACAAGAAATGCATGATGGAGTATCCGGTGGGTACTTGGGAATCAAAAAAGCACTGGAAAAGGTATGGGAACGCTTTTATTGGCTAAGCGCATGAAACGATGTAGAGAGCTGGTGTCGAAAGTGCACAACATGCGCGGCTAGGAAGGGACCCAAAGTCAAAACACGAGGTAAAATGCACCAGTAAAACGTGAGCGCCCCGTTTGAAAGAATCGCCGTTGACATCACAGACCCGTTTCCTGAAACCGAAAACGGTAGCCGTGTCATGCTTGTTGTCATGGACTACTTCAGCAAGTGGCCCGAGGCGTTTGCGATACCCAATCAAGAAGCTAAGATCGTTGTCGAGCAGATAGTGGACCACTGGTCTGCAGGTTCGGGGTGCCTATGGAATTGCATTCCGACCAAGGGTGAAACTTCGAGTCGAAGGTATTCCAGGAAGTATGCGCATCACTCGGGTTAAGGAAAACAAGGACAACACCTCTTCATCCACAGTCTGATGGAATGGTAGAACGATTTGACAAGACCTTGAAGGAACATCTGTCCAAAGTCGTGAACGAGAACCAACGGGATTGGGATCGGCGAATTCCTTTATTTCTTATGGCCTACCGGAATGCGGTTCATAGTACAACTGGAATTTCTATTTGGACGAACTGCCCGGCTTCCAAGTGAGCTAAAATTCGGATTTCCTATTGAAGACCCAAAATGCGAAGAGGACTACGTGTTGGATCTTAGAGAAAGGATCAACGACATTCACCAGAGAACAAGAAACAACATACAAATTGCGGGTGACCGCATGAACCCCAGATACGATGCGAGAGCAACAGCACCTGAATTCAACGAGGGAGATCTGGTATGGCTTTATAACCCACATCGCAGAAAGGGAAAATCGCCCAAGCTTCAGCAGGACTGGGAAGGTCCCTACCAAGTAGTTAAGCGCATTAATGATGTCGTTTTTCGAATCCAACGAGGACCAAGAGCAAAAATGAAAATGTTCCATGTAGATCGCCTGCATCGTTACCATGGAAACAATGATGATGTGTTTGTTCGGGACGAACAAAACTAAGAGGGGGACAATGTGATGTAGCAACAAAATGATTAGATATTTGGAGGATACATTTTGTTTGTAAATTAACGACATCTGTGGGATTCATTGCGTACAACTACCAACCTTTATTGTGTACAACAACCATGCCCCTAAAAGTATGCTACATATTTGCAATATGTTTTGACTGAGTACTATATCGAACTTGAAGTAATATTTCGAGACTCGAATTAGTGCCGAAAGCTTAGATTGTGCCAGAACCAGACGGAAGCTTCCAGAAGCATGTAAATTTGTATAAATACAAGAGTAGATGGCACTGAGAGTTAGTTTATTTTAAAAAGTGGAATTGTTAACAACTGGAAGCGTTAGTAAAAAGTGATTGAATTGAGATTAAATAAAAAGTGTTGAATTATAAAAACGTATTTGAATTGTGAATAAGTGGAATAAGTTAAATTTGCTGTTATTTAAACTGAAAGACGTTGTGTTTCATAAAATAAAGAGATTTTTTGTACTATTTTGGAGTTTTGATTGAGTTTTATTTGTCGAACCCCAGGCCAAAACTTCACATTGGTGTCAGAAATTGGGGATAAAACTAAGTCAAGTGCTAGAAAATTCCATAGTTACATTATCTTAAACAGTGTCGATGACTCATATAAGTGTGAAAGTGGAATTTTCCAGAAACTATTGAACTGATTGTGCTATAAAACTGTGAATAGCGAATATTTTTGTTAAAAATTGTGCTTGAAAAAGATTTTTCTAGAAGAGATATTAAAATAAAACAAACTGTGCCGCGAAAATTGTGTTTCGGTTATATAAAATGGGACGCAAATTAGAACAATTGACAACAGCTAAGTTGAAAGAAGAATTAGGAAAAAGAAATCTTCAGACTTCGGGACTGAAAAAGGAACTATTGCTCCGACTTCAGAATGATATAACTCAGGATGGTGGAGACCCCGATACCATGTTGTTCGATGTTGAAGAACAAGGGAGAGAAAGCACAAGAAGAACAGCCGATGAAATGCCTGCTTTCGTGAAGTTGCGTCTGTCGAAATTCGAAGAACAAAAGAACATTCTCGAAAGTAAATTCGACGAACAAAAGAATGAGCAGAAGAATTCTTTAGGAGTTCTTCAGAAGCAACTAAGCGATACACAGAATGTTCTCTTCGACAAAAGACTCCAAATAGTAGACCAGAAAATGGAAAACTTAGAAGAAAAGTTCAGAAAGCAAGTAGAAAGTGTAGAGCAACAGTACGAACATCTGGCTAAGGAGGTTGATTCTTTGAGGAAGCAGAAGGTTCGGGAATATTCAAGCGACGGTCCACGAAGAAAAGAAATGGAGCCCCCTGTATTCGATGGTCAAACATCATGGCCAATTTATAAGAGGCAGTTTGAAGGTGCTGCATTGACGAACAACTGAGACAACGAAGACAAGTAAATTACTCTTACGCTTGCGCTCAGAGAAACAGCTGCCGAATTGCTGCAGACCATTCCTGAAGACAAACAGCATGATTATGATGCCATGGTCAAGGCAATCGAGATGAGGTTTGGCGACAACCACATGCAGCAAGTTTACCGAGTCCAGTTGCGCGGAAGGGTCCTGACAAGAGGTGAAACGCTACAACAATTGCAATCTGACATCGAGCGCTTACCGAATTTGTCTTATCCCAATACCAGCAGGGAAATTATAAACGAACTGGCAGCCGATGCGTTTACTATTGCCATTGCAGGTGGAAACCTACAAATGGCTGTAAGAATGGCAGTTTAGAAAACGCTCACTGAGGCTTTAGCATTTGACCTGACAATGGAAGCAGCAGACCAAGCTTCGCAAGGTAGGCATCGCGTCAGGAAAATGGCTACGCTAGAGTGCTCATGTTAACGCGTCGACATTGAAAGACGAAACCCTAATACTGGTCGAGGTCAAATGAGACGTTGGAGTTGTCCCAGCTTGTTGGGACACCTACAGCGACAATGCAGATCTCAACCTAGACAGGTAACCTGCCCACATTGCGCAAGGAGGAGGCAGAATGACGAAGCATCTGGCTTCCGAACTTGTCTCTTTTTCTCATATAGTTTCTTGTTTTTCTCTTTCTTACTTATTATAAAATTGTTTATAAACTTTAATTGTTAATTTCTTTAAAACTAATAATTTTACAAACAAATTAATATTATTTTTAGATTCTTCGCAAAAAACTTTTTATTGTAAGTGTAGTTTTAATTATCTGACATTAAAGTTCGGGCTGTCAGATCGTGGTAAACATTTCTCGAATTCCGTGCTTATTTTCGATAACCAATTGTTAAAAAACAATAAAAATGTTTAATTTGTGTGTAAAGTGCAGTTAATTTGATATATTATGTGTTTAACAAACATTTGTGGTGTTTTTCTGTGATTCTTTAATGTTAACCAATTTTAAATTGAATTCGTGTTTGTATCTAGGTTAACCTTGTGTCCTTTTATTTATTTTTGTTTTGTGTTTAGGTTTAAAGTTAATTACAGTGTATAACTATATGTACTTAATTGATTGATGTGTTTATCAATTGGATGTTTGTTTTCCCTTTTTTTTCTTTCAGGTAATACAATCGATGTTTGTTTATTCGAGGTCATGGGTGCTCCGTTGTCCTTGGGCGAGTTTGTTTGGTATGTACAGTGAGGTTAAAAAAAAATTCAATTTTTTAAATTTCTTCTTTTTTTATGTTATGAAGCCGTGACAACGTTTCCAGCGAACCTTTTTTTTTTAATTTAAGATGTATTTTATAGTTTTAGATTTAGTATTGAAATGTTTTTAAATTAAAATAATATATATTTCTTTAATTTTAATTCGATTTATTGTAATTCATACATACAAATTTGTTCACTTTGTATTAAGTATTTATTTCGTTGAAAATAAAATAAGAAAAAAAAATGTTTAAGTTTTTCTTTTTTGCTCCTGGTTCAACATACTCCCCCCTTTGAACGGTTACGTTCAACAATTCTTGTTTTAATTTTTTCTATGCCTCTCTTGTGATGACGCTGAAATACCACCTTGCCAGCTTTATTAACGTTGACCTTTATTTGGTACCGACCTGGGAGATTTACAGTAAATTGTTTTCTTTTACTGTTTGAAATTCTCTCAAAATCAATCCGTTTTAAAGTGTCTTTGTTAATAAAAACCTCTTCTCCTTCATGGGTAATGAATGAACTTCTGAAAGTCGTTATCAATTCTCATTTGAACTTCTTTTATTGTAGTCGATGGTCTTAGCGTATGTAGGGATTGTACTATAGAACTATTGATAGTAACAGGAATTGGGTTTGCTTCAAGGTTGTTTTGAATAGTTTCAGTATTAGGAAAGAGACTGTCTTCAAAGTTGACTTCGTTGGTTTCGGTGTCGAAGAGTGGTTCGTTTGTCAAAAAATGCAGGTTGTTGTGAATAAGCTGTTGAAGGGATGTTGATTAATCAGGTGGTGAGAATCTGATTTCCTCCTGGATCGTAATGTAATCTTCCAAATCTGACTGCATTTTCGCTGTTAATAGATTTAATTAAATTATGGTTGGGTAAGTAAAATTGACAAATACAAATCTACAACAAAACAACACATGGACAAGGTTAAATATTACTTCGGATTCATGTTGCAATTGTGTTTTCAATCGGTAAGCGCCAAATTTTGAAAACGGGCCTTTGGCACATATTGTGTTTTGTCCGTACTTTCACCACTCTTACTGTTTCATCTTTTCCGAGATGAATTCGTTCAATGATTCCTAACGGCCATAATGTTGGTGGAGTGTTCTCATCCTTGATAAGGACAACCGTTTCAACCTTAACGTTGGGTTCAATTTTTTGCCATTTTGGTCGCTGCTGCAAACGATTGAGATATTCTTCAGTCCATTTTTTCCCAAAATGTTGGCTCATTTGTTGAATGTTTATCCATCGTTGGCTATAAGTTACGTTAAAAGATGGGATATTTGGTTCAGTGATTGCATTTAATGCTTGGCCAATCAGGAAATGACCTTGGGTTAAAACCGCTAAATCATGCATGTCGTTTTGAAGTGTGCATAATGGTCGCGAGTTTACACATGCTTCTATTTGGGTAAGTAATGTTGAGAGTTCTTCAAACGTGCAAATTGACGTGCCTATAACTCGTCGAATATGATATTTTATGGATTTAACGCCAGCCTCCCATATTCTTCCATGATGAGTTACCGCTGGATGTTTGAAATGCTAAATAATATTTAGATTTGATAAGTGTTTTATGGTATCTAGCGTAGCTTTTTTAATGGCTTGATTGAGTTCACGATCTAACATTACCTTTCCTCCTTTAAAATTTAACCCACAATTAGAGTATATGTCGGAGCACAAACCACTACTGGAGACAAATCTCCTTAGAGCTGCTAGGAATGCTGTGGATGTTAAATCCGATGCTGCTTCTATATGTTTAGCCTTTGTAGCCATACATACAAAAATACAAAGGTTTCCTTTATAAATTTGTGCCTTTCTCTTGTTTGATATCTTCAAATTTATAGGCCCGGCGTAATCTATACCAACATGGTTAAATGTTTTTGAAATGTTGACTCATTGAATTACACATTTGTGAATTTGTTGTGTCATTATTCTCTTGGCATCTAAATTACGAATGGTGTTTAAAACTAATGAAATTCCACCATGGAGAGTTTCCTTATGAGTTTTGTCAATTTTGAGTTCACTCACATAATGTTCTCGAGGAAGAACAATTGGATGCTTCATATTGTAGGAAATATCAGGTATCCAGGTATCCTGGTCTTTGGTAACCAGTCAGGCCCATGCCACCATAATTTACAGTCAGTTAGTTGTTTAGTAGAGATACCCCGAGATGCTAAGTAAGCGGGGTTGTCCTTTGTTGGAACGTGTCGCCAATACTCGGTGGGCAAAACTTCTTGAATTTCACAAAATGTTTGCATATGAGAGCTTAGATCATTGATAGGTTTGACGGTGATCGTGAAAACATTGACTGAAGCCTTTAATGGAGTTACAATGTTTCCCAGATTTATTCACTCAAATATGGTGTTAATGGCTACTGGAGCTCTCTATGATCCACAACGTATTACTTCACGGATAATATGTCCGTAAACATCTGCTCCATGCAAAGCATCAATGGGCCTTAGGCTACAAAACATCGGATCAGCTGATTTGATATTTTGAAGATGTGCCCAGTTGCGTTAATTATATTCTTTGGTTGGCAACAAATCAGTGATTGTTTTTAATACGAACGTATTTACTTCTAATGATGTTTTGTCGGATGTGGTTGAATAAAGTTGTAATCGTACTTGTCGTGTGGCACAGGCAGTTTGTTTTTTATTCAAGCCTAGAACTTCGATTGATGTGCGTGTCCCACGAGTATGCAACCGCTGACAAGCGTTTTCAGTTATAAACGACGTTTGTGAGCCTGGCATTGCAAAACTATTACTTGATTATAAACTTAGAATGCTTTAAGTTGTTGCAAACATTCTTCGAGCGCTTAGCGAATTTGTCTTATCCCAATACCAGCAGGGAAATCATAAACGAACTGGCAACAGATGCGTTCACTAATGCCATTGCAGGGGGAAAACTACAAATGGCTGTAAGAATGGCAGGTAAGAAAACGCTCGCTGAGGCTTTAGCATTAGCCCTGTCATTAGAAGCAGCAGACCAAGCTTCGTAAGGTAGGCATCGCGTCAGGGAAATGACTACGCTAGAGTGCTCATGTCAACAGGTCGACATTGAAAGGGTCGACATTGAAAGGGTCGACATTGAAAGACGAAACCCGAATACTGCTCGAGGTCAAATGAGATGTAGGAATTGCAACAAGCTGGGACACCTACAGTGACAATGCAGGAGTGAATCTGCGAGTCCTGTTTCTGCAAAGAAATTGGCTGAGGTATGTAAAGCTATCCTCGGAAACTTTGAGCTAAATCAGGAGCAGAAAACCATAGCCGAAAATCTTATTAGCGAGTTTGCTGATATGTTTGCATTGCAGGATGGAGACTATGGTCGAACACACCGGCGATAACAAACCGATCCGACAACCTGCTAGAAGACTTCCATTGGCAAAACAGGCGGAAGTCGATGAGATGATATCGACCATGGAAAAAGACGGTCTAATCGAAAACTCAAAAGGTCCGTGGGCATCACCCGTTGTACTAATGAAAAAGAAGGACGGCAGCACTCGATTCTGCGTGGATTACCGGAGGCTCAACGATGTTACAAAGAAGGACAGCTACCCCCGGCCTCGAATAGATGACACCAATACCAATACTAGCTTACCCCACACCTGGCAAGATATTTATTGTGGACGCGGATGCTAGTAACGTGGGTATTGGAGCAGTTCTGTCGCAGATACATGATTGGCAGGAGAAAGTGGTAGCCTGTTTCAGCAAAGTTCTGTCGCGACCAGAGAGAAACTACTGTGTAACCAGACGGGAACTTCTTGCCTTTTACAAAAATGCGACAAATGGGCGCAGTGGGACTCCCTCCATTTACAAGATGGTGTTTTGCGGAGAAAATGGGAAATGTCGGATGGAAGGTCCTTTAAGATACAGCTTGAAGTTCCACGATCGAAAGTAGAGGAGATCCTACAAGAAATGCATGATGGAGTATCCGGTGGGTACTTGGGAATCAAAAAAGCACTGGAAAAGGTATGGGAACGCTTTTATTGGCTAAGCGCATGAAACGATGTAGAGAGCTGGTGTCGAAAGTGCACAACATGCGCAGCTAAGAAGGGACCCAAAGTCAAAACACCAGTAAAACGTGAGCGCCCCGTTTGAAAGAATCGCCGTTGACATCACAGACCCGTTCCCGGAAACCGAAAACGGTAGCCGTTACATCCTTGTTGTCATGGAATACTTCAGCAAGTGGCCCGAGGCGTTTGCGATACCCAATCAAGAAGCTAAGACCGTTTTCGAGCAGATAGTGGACCACTGGTCTGCAGGTTCGGGGTGCCTATGGAATTGCATTCCGACCAAGGGTGAAACTTTGAGTCGAAGGTATTCCAGGAAGTATGCGCATCACTCGGGTTAAGGAAAACAAGGACAACACCTCTTCATCCACAGTCTGATGGAATGGTAGAACGATTTAACAAGACCTTGAAGGAACATCTGTCCAAATGTCCAAAGTCGTGAACGAGAACCAACGGGATTGGGATCGGCGAATTGCTTTATTTCTTATGGTCTACCGGAATGCGGTTCATAGTACAACTGGATACACTCCATCCGAATTTCTATTTGGACGAACTGCCCGGCTTCCAAGTGAGCTAAAATTCGGATTTCCTATTGAAGACCCAAAATGCGAAGAGGACTACGTGTTGGATCTTAGAGAAAGGATCAACGACATTCACCAGAGAACAAGAAACAATATACAAATTGCGGGTGACCGCATGAACCCCAGATACGATGCGAGAGCAACAGCACCTGAATTCAACGAGGGAGATCTGGTATGGCTTTATAACCCACATCGCAGAAAGGGAAAATCGCCCAAGCTTCAGCAGGACTGGGAAGGTCCCTACCAAGTAGTTAAGCGCATTAATGATGTCGTGTTTCGAATCCAACGAGGACCAAGAGCAAAAATGAAAATGTTCCATGTAGATCGCCTGCATCGTTACCATGGAAACAATGATGATGTGTTTGTTCGGGACGAACAAAACTAAGAGGGGGACAATGTGATGTAGCAACAAAATGATTAGATATTTGGAGGATACATTTTGTTTGTAAATTAACGACATCTGTGGGATTCATTGCGTACAACTACCAACCTTTATTGTGTACAACAACCATGCCCCTAAAAGTATGCTACATATTTGCAATTTGTTTTGACTGAGTACTAAATCGAACTTGAAGTAATATTTCGAGACTCGAATTAGTGCCGAAAGCTTAGATTGTGCCAGAACCAGACGGAAGCTTCCAGAAGCTTGTAAATTTGTATAAATACAAGAGTAGATGGCACTGAGAGTTAGTTTATTTTAAAAAGTGGAATTGTTAACAACTGGAAGCGTTAGTAAAAAGTGATTGAATTGAGATTAAATAAAAAGTGTTGAATTATAAAAACGTATTTGGATTGTGAATAAGTGGAATAAGTTAAATTTAACTGAAAGACGTTGTGTTTCATAAAATAAAGAGATTTTTTGTACTATTTTGGAATTTTGATTGAGTTTTATTTGTCGAACCCCAGGCCAAAACTTCACATTGGTGTCAAAAATTGGGGATAAAACTAAGTCAAGTGTTAAAAAATTCCATAGTTACATTATCTTAAACAGTGTCGGGGACTCATATAAGTGTGAAAGTGGAATTTTCCAGAAACTATTGAACTGATTGTGCTATAAAACTGTGAATAGCGAATATTTTTGTTAAAAATTGTGCTTGAAAAAGATTTTTCTAGAAGAGATATTAAAATAAAACAAACCGTGCCGCGAAAATTGTGTTTCGGTTACATAAAATGGGACGCAAATTAGAACAATTGGCAACAGCTAAGTTGAAAGAAGAATTAGGAAAAAGAAATCTTCAGACTTCGGGACTGAAAAAGGAACTATTGCTCCGACTTCAGAATGCTATCACTCAGGATGGTGGAGACCCCGATACCATGTTGTTCGATTTTGAAGAACAAGGGAGAGAAAGTACAGTAGGTACAGCCGATGAAATGCCTGCTTTCGTGAAGTTGCGTCTGTCGAAATTCGAAGAACAAAAGAACATTCTCGAAAGTAAATTCGACGAACAAAAGAATGAGCAGAAGAATTCTTTAGGAGTTCTTCAGAAGCAACTAAGCGATACACAGAATGTTCTCTTCGACAAAAGACTCCAAATAGTAGACCAGAAAATGGAAAACTTAGAAAAAAAGTTCAGAAAGCAAGTAGAAAGTGTAGAGCAACAGTACGAACATCTGGCTAATGAGGTTGATTCTTTGAGGAAGCAGAAGGTTCGGGAATATTCAAGCGACGGTCCACGAAGAAAAGAAATGGAGCTCCCTGTATTCGATGGTCAAACATCATGGCCAATTTATAAGAGGCAGTTTGAAGGTGCTGCATTGATGAACAACTGAGACAACGAAGACAAGTAAATTACTCTTACGCTTGCGCTCAGAGAAACAGCTGCCGAATTGCTGCAGACCATTCCTGAAGACAAACAGCATGATTATGATGCCATGGTCAAGGCAATCGAGATGAGGTTTGGCGACAGCCACATGCAGCAAGTTTACCGAGTCCAGTTGCGCGGAAGGGTCCTGACAAGAGGTGAAACGCTACAATAATTGCAAGCTGACATCGAGCGCTTAGCGAATTTGTCTTATCCCAATACCAGCAGGGAAATCATAAACGAACTGGCAACCGATGCGTTTACTATTGCCATTGCAGGTGGAAACCTACAAATGGCTGTAAGAATGGCAGTTTAGAAAACGCTCGCTGAGGCTTTAGCATTTGACCTGACAATGGAAGCAGCAGACCAAGCTTCGCAAGGTAGGCATCGCGTCAGGAAAATGGCTACGCTAGAGTGCTCATGTTAACGCGTCGACATTGAAAGACGAAACCCTAATACTGGTCGAGGTCAAATGAGACGTTGGAGTTGTCCCAGCTTGTTGGGACACCTACAGCGACAATGCAGATCTCAACCTAGACAGGTAACCTGCCCACATTGCGCAAGGAGGAGGCAGAATGACGAAGCATCTGGCTTCCGAACTTGTCTCTTTTTCTCATATAGTTTCTTGTTTTTCTCTTTCTTACTTATTATAAAATTGTTTATAAACTTTAATTGTTAATTTCTTTAAAACTAATAATTTTACAAACAAATTAATATTATTTTTAGATTCTTCGCAAAAAACTTTTTATTGTAAGTGTAGTTTTAATTATCTGACATTAAAGTTCGGGCTGTCAGATCGTGGTAAACATTTCTCGAATTCCGTGCTTATTTTCGATAACCAATTGTTAAAAAACAATAAAAATGTTTAATTTGTGTGTAAAGTGCAGTTAATTTGATATATTATGTGTTTAACAAACATTTGTGGTGTTTTTCTGTGATTCTTTAATGTTAACCAATTTTAAATTGAATTCGTGTTTGTATCTAGGTTAACCTTGTGTCCTTTTATTTATTTTTGTTTTGTGTTTAGGTTTAAAGTTAATTACAGTGTATAACTATATGTACTTAATTGATTGATGTGTTTATCAATTGGATGTTTGTTTTCCCTTTTTTTTCTTTCAGGTAATACAATCGATGTTTGTTTATTCGAGGTCATGGGTGCTCCGTTGTCCTTGGGCGAGTTTGTTTGGTATGTACAGTGAGGTTAAAAAAAAATTCAATTTTTTAAATTTCTTCTTTTTTTATGTTATGAAGCCGTGACAACGTTTCCAGCGAACCTTTTTTTTTAATTTAAGATGTATTTTATAGTTTTAGATTTAGTATTGAAATGTTTTTAAATTAAAATAATATATATTTCTTTAATTTTAATTCGATTTATTGTAATTCATACATACAAATTTGTTCACTTTGTATTAAGTATTTATTTCGTTGAAAATAAAATAAGAAAAAAAAAATGTTTAAGTTTTTCTTTTTTGCTCCTGGTTCAACATACTCCCCCCTTTGAACGGTTACGTTCAACAATTCTTGTTTTAATTTTTTCTATGCCTCTCTTGTGATGACGCTGAAATACCACCTTGCCAGCTTTATTAACGTTGACCTTTATTTGGTACCGACCTGGGAGATTTACAGTAAATTGTTTTCTTTTACTGTTCTCTCAAAATCAATCCGTTTTAAGGTGTCTTTGTTAATAAAAACCTCTTCTCCTTCATGGGTAATGAACTTCTGAAAGTCGTTATCAATTCTCATTTAAACTTCCTTTATTGTAGTCGATGGTCTTAGCGTATGTAGGGATTGTACTATAGAACCATTGATAGTAATAGGAATTGGGTTTGCTTCAAGGTTGTTTTGAATAGTTTCTGTATTAGGAAAGAGACTGTCTTCAAAGTTGACTTCGTTAGTTTCGGTGTCGGAGAGTGGTTCGTTTTTCAAAAAATTCAGGTTGTTGTGAATAAGCTGTTGAAGGGATGTTGAGTAATCAGGTGGTGAGAATCTGATTTCCTCCTGGATCGTAATGTAATCTTCCAAATCTGACTGCATTTTCGCTGTTAATAGATTTAATTAAATTATGGGTGGGTAAGTAAAATTGACAAATACAAATCTACAACAAAACAACACATGGACGAGGTTAAATATTACTTCGGATTCATGTTGCAATTGTGTTTTCAATCGGTAAGCGCCAAATTTTGATAACGGGCCTTTGGCACATATTGTGTTTTGTCCGTACTCTCACCACTCTTACTATTTCATCTTTTCCGAGATGAATTCGTTCAATGATTCCTAACGGCCATAATGTTGGTGGAGTGTTCTCATCCTTGATAAGGACAACCGCTCCAACCTTAACGTTAGGTTCAATTTTTTGCCATTTTGGTCGCTGCTGCAAACGATTGAGATATCCTTCAGTCCATTTTTTTCAAAAATGTTGGCTCATTTGTTGAATGTATATCGATCGTTGGCTATAAGTTACGTTAAAAGATGGGATATTTGGTTCAGTGATTGCATTTAATGCTTGGCCAATCAGGAAATGACCTTGGGTTAAAACCGCTAAATCATATATGTCGTTTTGAAGTGTGCATAATGGTCGCGAGTTTACACATGCTTCTATTTGGGTGGGTAATGTTGAGAGTTCTTCAAACGTCCAAATTGACATGCCTATAACTCGTCGAATATGATATTTTATGGATTTAACGCCAGCCTCCCATAATCTTCCATAATGAGGTGCCGCTGGAGGTTTGAAATGCCAAATAATATTTAGATTTGATAAGTGTTTTATGGTATCTAGCGTAGCTTTTTTAATGGCTTGATTGAGTTCACGATCTAACATTACCTTTCCTCCTTTAAAATTTAATCCACAATTAGAGTATATGTCGGAGCACAAACCAATCCTGGAGACAAATCTTCTTAGAGCTGCTAGGAATGCTGTTGATGTTAAATCCGATGCTGCTTCTATATGTTTAGCCTTTGTAGCCATACATACAAAAATACAAAGGTTTCCTTTATAAATTTGTGCCTTTCTCTTGTTTGACATCTTCAAATTTATAGGCCCGGCGTAATCTATACCAACATGGTTAAATGTTTTTGAAATGTTGACTCGAGGAGTTGTGTAAATTGCCCATTAACTGCTGGGCAGTGGCTGCTCGGTGTTTGGTACATATTACACATTTGTGAATTTGTTGTGTCATTATTCTTTTGGCATCTAAATTACGAATGGTGTTTTAAACTAATTTAATTCCACCATGGAGAGTTTCCTTATGAGTTTTGTCAATTTTGAGTTCACTCACATAATGTTCTCGAGGAAGAACAATTGGATGCTTCATATTGTAGGAAATATCAGCATTTTCCATTCTTCCTCCTACTCGACTAAGCCCGTTGTTGTCGAGGAACGAACTGAGCTTAATCAGGCGCAGTTTTTAGAATCATTATTCTTGCTGTGCTCAATTCTGCTACAGACAGCATGTTTAAGTGTTTTTGTGCGGGATGACGACAGTTATGAATGAAGCGTAAAATCATAGCCCCTAACTCGTATGAGTTTTGTATACGAAGAATACCTTGGTAGTAGCTCGTTCAGCGTTACAATAAACAAATTGGTTATGGTCGGTTTTTTAGCCTCTATTTCTGTGCATTCTGTTAAACTGGGATTTTTAGGCCAGGTATCCTGATCTTTGGTAACCAGTCAGGCCCATGCCACCATAATTTACAGTCAGTTAGTTGTTTAGTAGAGATACCTCGAGAAGCTAAGTAAGCGGGGTTGTCCTTTGTTGGAACGTGTCGCCAATACTCGGTGGGCAAAACTTCTTGAATTTCATAAAATTTTTGCATTTGAGAGCTTAGATCATTGATAGGTTTGACGGTGATCGTGAAAACATTGACTGAAGCCTTTAATGGAGTTACAATGTTTCCCAGAACTATCCACTCAAATATGGTGTTAATGGCTACTGGAGCTCTCTATGATCCACAACGTATTACTTCACGGATAATATGTCCGTAAACATCTGCTCCATGCAAAGCATCAATGGGCCTTAGGCTACAAAACATCGGATCAGCTAATTTGATATTTTGAAGATGTGCCCAGTTGCGTTAATTATATTCTTTGGTTGGCAACAAATCAGTGATTGTTTTTAATACGAACGTATTAACTTCTATTGATGTTTTGTCGGATGTGGTTGAATAAAGTTGTAATCGTACTTGTCGTGTGGCACAGGCAGTTTGTTTTTTATTCAAGCCTAGAACTTCAATTGATGTGCGTGTCCCACGAGTATGCAACCGCTGACAAGCGTTTTCAGTTATAAACGACGTTTGTGAGCCTGAATCTATTAGGCATTGCAAAGCTATTACTTTATTATAAACTTAGAATGCTTTAAATTGTTGCAAACACTCTTCGGTAGTGTCAACTAATGTTTTTAAACCTTTATCGGTTTCGGTTGGTAGTTTTGTTTGGCTAACCGGGCCTTTAGATGATTATTCACTAGGGTTCTAGTATTTTCATATCTATCCTTTAGTTTTTTCCAAGCTGGGGCATAATCTTGGTTGGTGATTAGAGTATGTTTAATTACTCCTTCTGCCTCACCGGAAAGACATCCCTTTAGGTAATGAAGTTTCTGCACGGGACTCAATTCTTTATTGTCATATACCAATGAAATGAACAAATCAGAAAATGATCTCCATGCCTTATAATCCCCATTAAACTTGGGTAATGTTATTTTTGGAAGCTGTGTATATGACGAACGAGGCTCAGGTTGGGTCTTTGACCTGTTATCTTCTACTGAGATTTTAGTCAAGCCATCTTCCAGTTCGCCCATATACTCGGAATATTTTATATCGATTTCATCGAATTGTTGTTTTTTTTATGTACAGATTTTCACATTCCGTTTTTATTTTAATAATAGATTCTTGAATTTTCCTGTCTTGATTCACAAATTCTTGCCACAAATTGAGCAAATCTATTAGTTTTTGTTTATAAAAACCTGTGGTGATTTTTTCCGTCCTGGTTTTTTTCCATTTTCTATTGTCTTTTCTAATTTGCCTGTTAAGACAATTTGATTGATCAATAATTCCTCAAGTTTGCTCATAGTGCTCAACTCAATTGTTGAAGAATGGTATTTGTCGTTGAAAACGTTGTTTGCTTTTGATTAATTGTTGATAATTAAACAAACAAAATTCAATTAAAGGTAATACCAAGACCGTCAAAAAAAAGTATGAAAACTTAAAATGAAACCCAAATCAAACATGTACCGCAGTCCTGGATGGAACCACCAAGGTTTATTGACTCACAATGAATACTGACCTCAATATCCTTAGTTAACAATAATCATACAAAAAATAAAAAGACAGCGAACGTTTGTTTGACTTAGGTAAATTTTATTTTATTTTCTTTTTTTTTTTGTAATGTATTGTAATGTAATGTAAGTATAACTTTATCAGATAAATGTTCATTGGACGTACAAGCTCATCCAATGATTTGCTATCTGATTTTCTACTTGTACAATTGGTTAGTTTTTTTTTTTTTTAATACAAATATCAAAACATATGCATTTAACGTATAATTCGTTTTATGCTTTCGCTTTGATTTACCTTGGAATTATATAATATATACAGAAGCTGGCTTGGATCGGAATGGATTGCCTGGTTGAAAATTGTCTCCTTTTAAACCCTGTTCCTGGGCTGTTGTCATTCCAATGCTGCCTATTATTTTTTTCTTTGGGTTGTGATTTCGTCTTAACTTTAGAATCTCTACTTTTTATTGTTTTTTGAAAGAAATTAAATCAATAAATAATGAAATAACTTTAGAATCTCTACTTTTTATTGATTTTTGAATGGAGTTAAATCAAGAAATAATGAAATGACCAACACAATTTTGTACTTATTTTTAAATTGTTTATAAACTTTAATTGTTAATATCTTTAAAACTAATAATTTTAAAAACAAATTAATATTATTTTTAGATTCTTCGCAAAAACTTTTTATTGTAAGTGTAGTTTTAATTATCTGTCATTAAAGTTCAGGCTGTCAGATCGTGGTAAATATTTCTCGAATTCCGCGTGCTTATTTTCGTTAAACAATTGTTAAAAAACAATAAAAATGTTTAATGTGTGTGTAATGTGCAGTTAATTTGACATATTATGTGTTTAACAAACATTTGTGGTGTTTTTCTGTGATTCTTTAATGTTAACCAATTTGTAATTGAATTCGTGTTTGTATCTAGGATAACCTTGTGTCCTTTTATTTGTTTTTTGTTTTGCGTTTAAGTTTAAAGTTAATTACAGTGTATAAATATATGTACTTAATTGATTAATGTGTTTATTAATTGGATTTTTGTTTTCCCTATTTTTCTTTCAGGTAATACAATCGATGTTTGTTTATTCGAGGTCAGGAGTACTCCGTTGTCATTGTGCGAGTTTGTTTGGTAAGTACAGTGGGGTTCAAAAAAAAAATTCAATTTATTAAATTTCTTTTCTTTGTTTTTATGTTATGAAGTCGTGACAACGTTTCCAGCGAACCTTTTTTTTGTAATTTAAGATGTATTTTATAGTTTAAGATTTAGTATTGATATGTTTTTAAATGAAAATAATATTTTTTTTTTTAATTTAATTCGATTTATTGTAATTCATACATACAAATTTTTTTCACTTTATATTAAGTATTTATTTCGTTGAAAAAAAAAATAATAACATTTTTTTTTAAAGTTGTTCTTTTTGCTGCTGGTTCAACATTGACCAAGTTCACGGTTGAGAGTTATTACACAGTTGACTGATCAACAAAAAAGAAACACTAAATATTATAAAAAACAACTTAAACTCAAAAACAAATATCAAAACAATTCAATTTAATAGTCTCACATAAAAAAAGTAATAGGCATACAATAGTTATCACAATCATAAATATAATTTCATTTTTAATAGGTTAAACTTCAGGCAATTATTCATTAGTAGATTTCTTTTCCAGTATTTAATATTTCAATTATCGACTCTTCTATAGTTATGCATAAGTTGTTTTCTGTTATAGCTTAAAGACCCCTTTTGCTCGGATCTGTCTTTCCATGCTGATTTTAAGAATATAATGGAAAGGAATACAATGGAAAGCAATGGATAATCAAATCAAACTTATTTTATTTTCTCCGTTTACAGATGACAGCTGATGAGTGCACTTCGTTTGAAATAATGAGGAGTGCGTTCCTTCAACAATTCGTTCCTTCGTGTATGCACATTAATCAGTGCATATAATATTAATTAAGTGCTTTGAAATAAAAAAATCGTCCAAAAATCAATTTAATAATTCATAATCCAGTGCAAATAACACAAATAAATTGTGCTTTGAAATCAAAAATAAGTTTTTATTAATACCCACTAACGAGAAAAAAAACACACCACAGCGAGTAAGCTCCTTCTCTTGTCTTTTTTCCATATTTCCTTCCTCACAGACAATTTAGTTTAATCATTGCGGTATATCCTTATGGTTAAGCTAGATCGTTATCGGATATATTAATTGATGTTCTGTGAGTAACCAGGGGCGGATCAACTCAATTATTATTAAGGCTTAACACTAATAATAATTGTTTTTGTGAAGCTCAAATTGGGACTTAGTGGAGCATTAATTATGGTTAATTGTCCGTCTTTGTTTTTTAAGTTTTGTATTCTTTATGGGGGGTATTTTCAGAGTTGATTATTCCAACATTCGTGGGCTCAGGCAAAATTTCTGTGCTGCATACGTTTAAACTTCATTAAACAAGTCAGCTGTTTTGGCATTAAGTGAAACCCAAGTAGCAGAAAACTCTGATCACTCGGAATTTAACCTTCATGGGTATAATTTAGTGCCATTATTCTTTGCCTATCACGGAATCGCCGTATATATTAGGAATGATGTCGCATTCCAACTTCTACCACAATATGGTCTGTGTTCAAATACAGATTTTAACTTCATGTGGTTAAAATTCACGGTAAATAAGCGCATTATACATACTTGTTTTATCTATAGAAGCCCTAATTTGGATAGAGTGTCAACTTCCAACAAATTTGATGCTTTGTCAGACTCCATTCAAAGTATTGTTGCCCATTATCCTCACACTGAAATCATTGTTACGGGTGATTTCAATGTACACAATTCAAGTTGGCTTCGCTATTCTGGCCAGACAACACCCGAAGGAAGGTATGTTGAAATCTTTGCTGAGTTAAACCAACTAACTCAGCTTGTTGATGAGCCAACGCGAATTAGTACATTACAGGCCAAGCCGCCAACACACTAGACTTGTTTCTTACCTCCGATCCTGATAAATGCACAATTCATGTTTTTTCGCCTCTAGGCACATCAGACCATTGTGTCATTTCTGCAAATCTCTCGTGCCAACAAAACTCAGTTGAAGAGAAACCCCCTAAGAGAACCGTTTGGCAATACGGGAAAGCCAACTGGGACGGTCTCAATAATTTCTTCAGGATCTTCAACTGGTCGCTCTGCTTCCTCGGTAGTGACATAGACTCCAGCGCAGTTATGGTAACAAATGTTATCCTCTTAGGTTTGCGAAATTTTGTCCAATAGGTCAAAAAGTATCAAACCTAAAGATCACTCATGGTTTGATTCGAGCTGTAAAGAGATTATCAGGTTGAAAGAGGTAAGTTTCCGATGTTATAAAGCCAACAAAACCGAGGAAAACCGGAAAAAGTTTCAGCAAGCTAGAAAGGCCTGTAATGTTCACATTCGCAAGACTAAATTTTTACATGAACAAAAAATCCGGCAAAAAATACTGCAATGTCCCAAAGGCTGTAAATTTTTTTGGTCATTTGTTAAAAACGTAAAGAACTCCTCGTCATCATCGGTTCCTACGCTTGTCTTCAATGATACTCCTGTTGTCAGTTCTCAAGAAAAAGCAGATTTGCTTGCAACCCAATTCGCTGCTAACTCAACGCTGCCAGCAGGGGTTTGTACTCCTCCTGTACTCGAGAGCGTAAATGACTTCATGGATCTATCTTTTTTCGCATCCGTACAGTCGCAAGAGTATTAAAGGATCTTAACATAAACAAATCCGCTGGCCCGGATAAAATCCCCGCTATTGTTCTGAAGAGGTGTTCTTCAAAGCTGGCGAAACCATTGCGTAAGCTTTTCCATCTGTCTTATTCCTCTGGTCTCTTTCCGAGTGAATGGAAAACAGCATTTGTCCAGCCAATCCCTAAGAAAGGCGAATCTTCTTCTCCCTCAAACTCAAAATTGCACTTACGTCCCTTCTTTCCAAGGTCATGGAAACGTTGATTAATTTGCAGCTTAAGAAATATCTTGAGGACCGAAAGCTTCTTAATGACCGCCAGTTCGGCTTTCGTAGCAACAGGTCTACTGGTGATTTGATGGGATATCTCACCGAAAAGTGGAACCAATCTCTCCATCGTTTTGGGGAAAGCAAAATTATTGCACTTGATATTTCTAGGGCATTTGATAAAGCTTGGCATCAAGCTCTTTTATCGAAAATGCGTGCATTTGGACTCGATGAACCTCTTATTCGTTGGATTAGTAACTACCTTTCGAACCGCTCAATTCAAGTTGTATTGGACGGATTCAAGTCTGATTCTCACAAAATAAACGCTGGCGTGCCCCAGGGCTCTGTTTTGTCTCCGACTCTCTTCCTTATTTTTATCAACGACTTATTATCTGAAACAACTAATCCTATCAATTGTTTCGCAGACGACAGTACTCTCAGCTTCTCATATTCGTTTCCAGATTCACATCCTCGTTCTTTGGATGTGGAACTGCAACGGCAGCGTATGATAAGTTCATTAAATTTTGATCTTGACAGCATTGTACAATGGGGAATAAGAAACCGCGTAGAATTTATTCCTTCGAAAACACAGACAACAGTCTTTTGTCGTTAAAGCGAAATATACTCCTAATGCCACGATCCATGAGTGGCACTTGCATAGAGGAAACCAACCACTTCTCCGTTCTCGGTTTGTGCATTTCATCCACCTTCTGTAGAATGACCACATATTTGACATTGCCAAAAATGCCACGAGATGTTTAGGTTTCCTTCGAAGATGCAAGAAGTTCTTCACCCCGTCTGATCTGGCTACAGTATATAAAGCATATATTCGCCCTAAACTTGAGTATAACTCCCACATTTGGGCAGGTGCTCCTGTAACCCACTTGAGTTTTCTAGATAGAATACAAAAGAGAGCTTTAAAAATGATAGGCGATCGAACAATAACAAAAACATTTACATCTCTGGAGCACAGACGTAATGTTTCCTGCCTTTCATTATTCTATCGCTACTTCCATAAACAATGCTCTAGCGAAATAGCCAGTTGCATTCCTCCCCTGAAACGCTTTAACCGTAATACTGCAAGGAATGCCCATCATTATACCCTTGAGCCCAACTTCGGACGTACTGTCAAGTACAGGGATTCTTTCTTTAGTCGTACCACGCGAATGTGGAATGCCTTGCCAGACTCTGTTTTTCCCTCCCACTTTGAAGGGCAGAACTTTAAAACAAATGTGCATCGTTACCTCCTTTCACATCCTTCCCTATTTTCCTAAAGCCCTCGCTGTGTTTAATTAACACAGGTAGTCAAAATCCCTTTAGTGCGGGCTAATTATAAAAAAAAAAAAAAAAAAAAATCAACGTTCAGGTTTCAAGTTTGCTGTTTATATTGCAATTCATTTCGTTCGCCAGATTAATGTCGTGAGAAATTATTTAAGTAATATTATTTTACCTTGCCAGAAATTCTTAGATATTAATAATACTGTATTTATACTTATAAAAAGTAAATTTATTGGAGCGACAGCTCCTTAAGGGGCCAAGGTCTAGTGACTTATACTCTCAACCATTCCTGTGTGTGTTGATGATCTACAAGAATGGAAGGGACCTATAGTTTACCGCCGAGTCCGAACGGCTACATGAGATGCACTTTTTCGAGACAAATTTTACTCTTGGAGGTTTTGTTAGTTCCTCGCAAGAGGCAGTACCCCGGAAAAGAAGGTGGCTGTGAGTGGGATTCGAACCCAGGCTCATTCGCTTAGCAGTCCAACACACTAACCACTAAGCCACAGGGCATTATATTTATACTTGCTTGCACAAAAAAAAACACAGAAAGATAAAAAACTAAACAGAATAAAAGAAATGTACCTATGAAAATATATATTTATCGAATATGAAACTACATGTAAGCAAATATAAAAAAAGTGAACGTATGATATGTTAATTAAATAAAAAATTTAATGAAATTAAAAATCAGAAAATTAAACAGAATAAAAAATGTTTCTATGGAAACATATAACATTGAAAATCTAACTACAAACATGTAAAACAATTTGGAATAGTTTACCCGGCGAGATTTTCCCTTGCCATTTTGATCTGCAAACATTCAAAACCAATGTTAATCGACACCTCCTATCTCTTCCTTCCCTATCTTCCTAATGCCCGCGTAGTGTGTTCTACATTAAAAGGGAAACAAATAGTCCGTTGTGCGCGCGTAAATTATAAAAAAAACATACGAAAAGTGGTTTTATGAACATATTAAAATTAACAAGATATTCTACGTAATGAAATTAATAATAAAAACTCGTTACTTGTGAAAAGTAAGATAGAAAAAAAACAGAATAAAATAATTGTATTTTTTGCTTTTTAAAATGAACTAGTTTAATAGATTTATCAAGAAAAAATATTTCAATAAATTAAAAAAAAAAATAAACTAAAGAGCAACAGGAGAAAAATGTTATTTCTTAAAATAAGAAACTGTATAATTATTTTAGGTTAATAATGTTTTTGGGACCAAAAATAATTTGGTGGGGAGGTGATATATAAAAATAAATCAGTTTTTCATCACACTTCATTTTTACACGATAGAGATCATGTGTGTTTTTAATCTTTTCTCTCACTTCATCTTTTATGAAGAAAAAGTCGAGAGCTTTATTTTAACGAAGCCCTGCTTAGCAACAAAGTGACGCCTAGGCTTCTTACTTTCTTGTGAAGTCCATTTATTCCTGTATTTAAGTGAGTTCTGTGCCTTTCATATTGTTCTTCTTCTTAAAAAAATATTGTGAAATGATTCTCGTAAAAGAATTGTTATGACCTTAATCATAAGTCATTATATTATAACCTTAATGTTAATTTATTCATATTCATATGTACTATATTGCAACTCTTTACTACTAATATACTCTTCTCACTCTTTTATCGAATAACGTTTCTTCTTCTTTTTTGACACTTAATAAATTGGATTTTAACTTTTGTAAAACGTGGTCGGCATACCATCACCAGAGAGCAGCTTCTACAGTCAGAATCATCTATAAAAACATAATGAACTATGAATAAATTCGATGAAATTGTTTCAAAGGCGCTTTCACTTGAAGCGGCAAAAGTGGATGCAAAGGAAATGTACGTCTTAGACAAAACAAAAGGAAGTATCGTTCCAGATATAAACAAAATTTCAGTCAATAAAAAAATTAAAAGTTTCAGCAAACCAAATTGACCAGTGCAACGGCCAAGAACAAAAATCAACTACCAGGAGTTGGGTATTGCAGGGTTGTGTCTGCGATGCGGTAGGAACAACCACAACGCTAAATGTGCGGGGTACAAAAGAACTGGGCACGTAGTTAAAGTTTGCATTTCAACACTTTTGGGAAATCGTTCAAAACCCAACTCATCGACAAATCATGTTTAACCAGTCCAGCATATGGTACATTCCAAATAATCGACATATACAGGAATGATTTTTCATCAGCTGATCATTTTGAGCATTATTATGCAAAAATCAATATTCAAGGCAAAACAATAAAATTCGAAGTGGATTCAGGTTCAGTATACACATTTTTGCATCGACATCAATTCAACTCTCTCAAGTCATCAACACAATTAAATCCAACAAATATTGTTTTTTCGATCATACACGCGAGATTCATTTGTTCCGGACGGCAAAGCCAGCACCAACATTCAGTATAGGGGAACGCAAATAACAGATGACCTATTCGTAGTCCAAGATGGCTGTGCAGCTTTAGTAGGAAGATCGTGGATCAGGCGCCTTAATATCAACTTGAATGAGCTGGATGAAAGTACTTCAGGTAAGAATGTTGATATTCTCAATATTTCGCATGAAATGGAAGGGTTAGTATCTGAATTCACAAGCGTCTTTGAAGAAATAATAGGATGGATTCCAGATTAGAAGATCAAATTAAAGTTACGACTGAACTTTTCACCATTTTATTCGAAAGAACGTCCAATTCCATATGCATTAATAGAAAGTGTGGACAGTGAATTAAATTATTTGGAAAAGACTGGGATTATAACAAAAACATCGAGTAGTGATTGGGGTTCGCCGTTAGTGGTTATACCCAAGGCTTACGGAGGGGTACGACTTTGCGTCGATTATAAAGTCGGCGTTAATCAACGCCTCATAGATGCCCACTACCCTATCAGAAAAATCAATCAAATTTTCAATAACCTTCGAAATTCAAAGTATGTGCTTTTGCAGACTTGATTTGTATAAGGCATATCTGCATGTACCAGTTGACGAATATTCAAGTATTATTTAAACTATTTCGACACATAGGAGAACATACAAAATGAATCGTCTTTCGTTTGGCATAAAAACTGCTCCAGCTGACTTCAATAGAATAATAGATCAAATCTTACGTGATGTTCCAAAAACAAAATCATACTTTGACGATATTATTATACACGGCCAGTCACTTTTGGAATGCAAATATAATCTAACTGCATGCTTAAAACAACTTCAAAAATTCGACTGACACTTCAATCGTTCAAAATGTTCTTTTTTCGAAAACAAAAATTTAATTCTTAGGTCACACTATAAAACATAATAAAGTTTTGAAATCTCCATCCAAAGTGGCTACTATTTTAGAAATGCCACGACCTAATTCAAGTGATGATATAAGGCGATTTCTCGGGCTAGTTACACACTATACGTATTCCAGATTCATTCCAAACGTTTCAATAATAACAACACCACTTCGTGAGCTTCAACATAAAATTGCATTGTTTAAGTGGTCAATGAGTGTCAAAAAGCCTTCAACACCCTCAAAAATGAAATCGCTAGTGATCGTGTATTAATGCCATACAACCCAGAATTACCGATTCAACTTGCATGTGACGCAAGCCCTACAGGAATAGCGGGGGTATTATTGCATTTGATTGGTGGTAAAGAAAGGCCTATTGCGTTTGCGTCTAGATCGTTAATTTCATCTGAGCAAAATTACTCTCAGCTAGACAGAGAGTCTAGCTTCATAAGATAATGAAGTTCGTTCAATTAGCTTCAAAATTATTAATCAAATTAATCCAAATAAAATCAATTATAAGACACTGAAGTATGAAACGCAACAAGATGAAACTCTGTCAAACATTTTGTTCAATTTGCGTAATAAAAGAAATACGAAATCAGAGTATTCCAGATTCATTCCAAACGTTTCAACAATAACAACACCACTTCGTGAGCTTCTACATAAAATTGCATTGTTTAAGTGGTCAATGAGTGTCAAAAAGCCTTCAACACCCTCAAAAATGAAATCGCTAGTGATCGTGTATTAATGCCATACAACCCAGAATTACCGATTCAACTTGCATGTGACGCAAGCCCTACAGGAATAGCGGGGGTATTATTGCATTTGATTGGTGGTAAAGAAAGGCCTATTGCGTTTGCGCCTAGATCGTTAATTTCATCTGAGCAAAATTACTCTCAGCTAGACAGAGAGTCTAGCTTCATTAGATAATGAAGTTCATTCAATTTTCTTTGAAATTATTAATCAAATTAATCCAAATAAAATCAATTATAAGACACTGAAGTATGAAACGCAACAAGATGAAACTCTGTCAAACATTTAGTTCAATTTGCGTAATAAAAGAAATACGAAATCAGAGTATACTACTGACAGCAACGTTCTATTCAGATACCAGAGAGTAGTTATTCCAAGTAATCTAGAGCAGACTGTTTTGAAAGAGCTTCATCATACTCATGTTGGAGCGACAAAAATGAAGCAGCTTGCCAGTCGTTGCGTGTATTGGACTTGAATAAACAAAGACATCGAATTCTTCGTGCGATCGTGCTCTGCATGTGCATCAACTTACAATCCAGAGAAAGCTTCTCTTTACCCTTGGGAAGAACCAGACAACAATTGGCAACGCATTCGCATTGATTATGCGGGTCCATATCAAGGACATTATTATCTCGTAGTAGGAGTATACACAGCAACACCTTCCTCATCATCAACCCAATAAATTCTACTCAATATATTTTCCAGAAACGGTTTCCCTGATGTCATGGTATCCGATAATGCGACAATCTTCAAAAGCGAAGAGTTCATAATGTTTTGTCAAGATTCTGGTATTTTTTAAAAATGTATAGCTCCAGATCATCCAGCAACAAATGGCTTAGCTGAAAAGAACATCCAAACACTCAAAAACAAATTAACAGCAATGAACCATTAACAACTGTGCACAAAATAAGAGTAAAACTATTCAAATACCGAGCAACACCACTAAGGAACGGAAAATCACCGTCAGAACAATATCTAGGCCGACAAATCAGAATTCGCTTAGACGCACTGAAGCCTACCAAAGTCAAAGGTACTTCCACTGTTGACATACCGTCAAAGCAATTAAGCATGGGAGAAAGGGTTCAAGCCCGATATTATACGGCGAATAAAATGCTATGGAGACCAGGTGTTATTACTGAGAAAATGGGACGACTTCACTATATTATATATACTATACTATACGTTCAAAAGACACATAAACCAGCTACGTCCAACCAGTGTTCTAAATGAAAATTCAACAGATAATATCACACCAAACGAATCTTTTCCATCATATGAAGCAAGTACTAAAGCAACACCAGATAACCAACAATTATCAGATCAACAAATAATCTTCCAACAATCTTTTGTCAATAACCCTGCAATTAGCAACAACCATTCCAGCACAGTTTCAGTTCAACAGCCTGAAAATAATACTTATCCTCAACGATCATCAACCATCATAAATCAACAACCAATTCGGCAGTCACCACGTCAACGTATACCACCAGTTTACGTAAGGGATTATAAATAATATAATATAATAATTAATCAAGCGTGGGAGAATTGTTATGACTTTAATTATAAGTCATTATATTTTAACCTTAATGTTAATTAATTCATATTTATACTTTATTGCAACTCTACTACCAATATACTCTTCTCACTCTTTTATCGAATAATTTTTCTTCTTCTATTTTGACACTTAATAAATTGGATTTTAACTTTTGTAAAACGTGGTCGGCATTCTTTTTATTCAAAGTTTTCAAGATTAAAATGCAGGAAGTCACAACAAGAATATTAAAAAAAGGAAACTTATTAACTGCTAACTGGAAACTTTGATCTGCAAACATTCAAAACCAATGTTAATCGGCACCTCCTATCTCTCCCCTCCCTATCTTCGTAATGCCCGCGCAGTGTGTTCTACATTAAAAGGGAAACACATAATCCCTTGTGCGCGCGTTAATTATAAAAAAAAATAAAAAAAAAAAAAAAACTATTTGTATTAAAACTTAAATAAATAAATATATATAAATAAATCTTAATAAACAAAAGGAAAGATCATGTTTTTATTTATAACTATATTTATATAATAAAGAACAGAAAGGTTAATCTATAAATAAGTAAATGTACGAACTGCTGAATATCATAAGTAAGCCAGAGAAATTGTTTAAAGAGTGTATTTCTGAATCTTAGTGGGACAATAAATAGCATCACGATGTTAGGATTTAGGAGGTAGTTTTTCTGAATTGATTTTACATTTTTGTTATATGTCATATTAATCTCTACTATGTAATTATGTCACCCTCATCATCTTCATTCTGTCTAAGTATTTTCAACTTCAGTTCATGCTGGCGAGCTTTCAAACGCAATTCAGCTATAGAAGAACTTCGTCTATCTTCAGGTGTCACAGGCATTCGAGTTGCATTTCTCGAACTAATAGGCTTAGCAATAGTAGGACTTAATATGGTAGAAGTTAAGAGATTGCAAGATAGAGCTGCTGGAAGACGTGGCATAACTGACATATTGCTTAAAAGAGATTAAAAGGACGTTGAATAAGTATTTATTGAAGCCATATTGTGTGTCATTATTTGTGGTGACAATCTGAAAGAAAACAAATATGCTTGATATAACATACATAGGTTTTTTGTTTTTTGAATAGAATTTATAGTTTTATTTTTTAGCTTATTTTAATGAATCATGCCTATTTCAAATGAACCATTAGCTTGTTGACCTATGTCCATAAAAATATATATAATATATTATAAACCAATATTATTTGTTTGGAAACTATTAGGTGCCACCACATACAATCATATACAGATATCGCAGCACTATACAAAAAAATTTCTTCAAAAATAATTCTATTTTACTCGGTTCAATTTATATATATTTTTAGTACAGGCCTTATGGAAGACATTCGCAAAAAACTTTTTATTGTAAGTGCAGTTTTAATTATCTGACATTACAGTTCGGGCGTGCTTATTTTCGATAAACAATTGTTAAAAAACAATAAAAATGTTTAATTTGTTTGTAAAGTGCAGTTCTTTTTTGCTGCTGGTTCAACATTTTACCAAGTTCACGGTTGACAGCAATTACACAGTTGACTGATCAACAAAAAGAAACACTAAATATTATAAAAAACAACATAAACTCAAAAACAAATATCAAAACACTTCAATTTAATAGTCTCACATAAAAAATATAATAGCATACAATAGTTATCACAATCGTAAATATCATTTCATTTTTAATAGATTAAACTTCAGGCAATTATTCATTAGTAGATTTCTTCTCCAGTATTTAATATTTCAATTATCGACTCTTCTATAATTATATATAAGTTGTTTTCTGTTATAACTTAAAGACCCTTTTTGCTCGGATCTTGTCTTTACATGCTGCTTTGAATTTAAGAATACAAAGAAAAGCAATGGATAATCAAATCAAACTTATTTTATTTTCTCGGTTTACAGACGACAGCCGATGAGTGCACTTCGTTTGTTGTAATGAGAAGTGCGTTCCTTCAACAATTCGTTCCTTCGTGTATTCAACGTTCAGGTTTCAAGTTCGCTGTTTAAGTTGCAATTCGTTTCGTTTTCCAGATTAATGTCGTAAGCAATTATTTAAGTGATATTATTCTACCTTGCCAGAAATTCTTAGATATTAATAATTTTGTATTTATACTTATAGAAATTAAATTTATTGGCGCGACAGCTCCTTAAGGGGCCAAGGCCTAGTGACTTATACTCTCAACCATTCCTGTGTGTGTGTTGATAATCTAAAAGAATGGAAGGGACCTACAGTTTACCGCCGAGTCCGAACGGCTACATGAGATGCACTTTTTCGAGACAAATTTTACTCTTGGAGGTTTTGTTAGTTCCTCGCAAGAGGCAGTACCCCGGAAAAGAAGGTGGCTGTGAGCGGGATTCGAACCCAGGCTCATTCGCTTAGCAGTCCAACACACTAACCACTAAGCCACGGGGCATTATATTTATACTTGTTTAGACAAAAAAAAAAAAAAAACAGAAAGATAAAAAAATTTACAGGATAAAAGAAATGTACCTATGGAAATATAGATTTATTGAATATGAATATGAAATTACATGTAAACAAAAATAAAAAAAAGTGAACGTATGATATGTTAATTAACTAAAAAATCAAATGAAATTAAAAATCATAAAATTAAACAGAATAAAAATAAAAGTAAAGCAGCCAACATGGGTTTTGCGAATCTCTGGTATTCCCGTCCCCGAAAATACGGACAAGGTTCCCGTTGCTGCCGGTCATGCTCTAACCGACATGGTCTTATCCGCAAATACGGTCTGAATATCTGCCGTCAGTGCTTCAGGGAGTACGCCAACGACATTGGCTTCAAGAAGCTTGATTAGTCATTCCCTTGGAAGAAGGGACTCACCATCTAAGCATCTCTCATCTGACAGATTAAATAAGAACAGTTTAGTGTACTTTAGTTTTGTAAAGCTATTTTGAGACTATTTTTCACTGTTGAAATGCATCTAAAATCTTATTTAAGCTCTCAGGCGAATAAAAAAAAACAAAAAAAAAAACAAAAAATGTTTCTATGGAAACATATAACATTGAAAATCTAACTACAAACATGTAAAACAATTTGGAATAGTTTACCCGGCGAGATTTTCCCTTGCCATTTTGATCTGCAAACATTCAAAACCAATGTTAATCGACACCTCCTATCTCTTCGCTCCCTATCTTTCTTATGCCCGCGTAGTGTGTTCTACATTAAAAGGGAAAAAATAGTCCCTTGTGGGCGCGTTAATTATAAAAAAAAAACCTACGAAAAGTGTTTTAATGAACATTTTAAAATTAACTAGATATACTACGCAATGAAATTAATAATAAAAACTCGTTACTTGTGAAAAGTAAGATAGAAAAAAAAACAACAGAATAAAATAATTGTATTTTTTGCTTTGTAAAATGAACTAGTTTAAGGCTGGTTGTACCTCGAAAAAAATGGATGTTTGTTAACAAATTGGCGGATAACTTTCTTATTTTTAAAGATATTTTAACCAAATAAATTTAAATATTTAGCTTACATACAAGACTTAAAATGATTATTATAATAATTTCTTAATTTTTAAAATTGTAAGTTAGAGATCATAAAAAGTTATAAATTTATAGCTCTTTTTATCTAATCTTAAATCTTGGGGTTTTTTTCTTGGTAATTTTAATTTTTTTATTTTTTTTATTTTTGTTTTAGAATTAAATTGAATCAATACCGGGAGTTAATATATTTTTTTTAAATTAAACTTTTTTTTTATGAAAAAAAATTCATCGAATCAGACGCATTTTTCTCGATTTAACCGTGTTTGAACAGGTGTCACTTCTTCAATTTTCAATATAATTCATTAAAATGAAAAGAAATAAAAAGACCAACTCAAATATTTACAATAAAAAATATTTAAAAAAAAAATATTTTTAATTTTCTCGGTTTTAAACAAAAAAAAAACTGAAATCTTTGTGAATGTTTTCTTTGGTTTTCAAATTTCAATTTTATTCTTAATTTTATTTGAAAGCTGAGTTTTCAAGCTCGGGAGTAATACTATAATTTTTAAAAAAATATTGTTTTTGAATACTTTAATCGCTGTTTAAAAAAGCTAATATATCGATTGACTTTATAAAAAAAGTAACGTTCTCATAATTTTGGATTTATTTTTAAATTTTTTTCAACATTTTATCTTTCAACATCAACTTAGAAAATGTATGTAACCCTAATAGTTTTTTTTATATTAGTTTTTAAAAAATGGTCTAATTTGCGTTTTTTCCAAATAAATTTGTAGTTCGAACGATCTCCGCAGCAGAATTTGGTGCTGTTGTGCTCTTTTACTTTTTTCTCTTCTATTTGTTGTTGTTGTTATTACATGTGTTCTGCTTTCTACTCTTTAGTTTCTACCCTGGCAGGTTCTGATATTTTTTTGTGTTTCAGTCTGTGATTTTAGTTGCCTCATTTGTCATTTCCAATTCTACTGAGACTGATGGATGGGATGGGTCTGGTTTTTTGGTGTGACAGTTTTTTTTTTGGTTTATGGACCATGTTGCAGAAAATGAAGGCGTTTGGTGCCACACTCATGCGATGAGTTGTATTTTTTTCGCAAAGAAGGAAAGGTGGAAAAGTTCATTTCGTTTTCTATGCAAACAAATTATTTTGGTTTGTATTACTAGATCAAAGATCTTTGACAGATACAAGTAGTATAAAACATATACGTAGAAGAATAACATGATCTGAATGGGTACGTGAAATTTGGCTCTTATGAAAAATTACCCATAAAAACGGTCCAATTTTTAAATTGACAAATGGCTTCAGAGCTAGGGAAAGGAAGCTCTAAAAATAAAACAGATTCGAATTGAATACGAAAAATGGCCACACAAAATTATAAGCTAAACAACAATAGCAACAATTTTTTTTTTAATTTCAGCAGTTTGGGGCTTTTTTTTACACATTTGTGGATAATTATAGGCCTACTTTTCTTACTTATGCTTTTCTATACAGGGTGTCCCTTAATTCGTTTTCAAGATTTTAGGACATAATTCTCGGGTATATTCTAAGAAAAAAATATTTCTACAGTAAGGGCCTATCTCAATTTTTTATATAATTTATCGGTAAGTTAAGAAAAGGCTTACTTTGGTGTACCTTGGCCCATTTGTGGCGTATGGAACAACATCGGCACCATACCTGGCAATACGAACCCTACAACTAGTATCAGATGAAGAACAAGACTTGAAGGTTGCTGCAGAGATAACGCAACGCGATTTTTATGTTGACGACTTATTATCTGGCGGCGATACGTTGAAAGATGTAAAATACGGACAGCAGCAAATAATGCAGCTAATGAAGAGAGGAGGATTCAAGCTACGGAAATGGTGGTCAAATTCAAATTCCACTCTAAAAGATGTCAGCAAAGAAGATCAGGAACAAGGAAGACTTCAAATTAACTCTTAAGATCCAATCAAAACTTTGTGCATATACTGGTGACCGGAAACTGATTCCTTTGAGTTTAAAACAAATGCAGTATTAACACCAAAAAGATTGTCCAAAAGAGTAATAGTTTCCGAAACAGCCAGGCTTTTCGATCCACTAGGATGGCTGACTCCTGTTATAATAATGGCAAAGTTATTGCAACAAGAACTTTGGAAACTAAGAGTTGGATGGGACGAGAAATTACCAGATGAAATGTCAAAAACTTGGGCAGAATTCAGGTTACAACCGCCAGCTATTGAAGAATTGAAGATACCAAGATGGAATAAATTCGAACACAAACATCGCATTGAGTTACATGGATTCTGTCATGCTTCCGAGAAAGATCATGCAGCAGCAGTATACACAAGGGTAGTACCGGAATCAGGAAGCGTTCTAACTACACTATTATGCACAAAATCGAAAGTGGCACCACTTAAAAAGATTTCATTACCAAAACTTGATCTTTGCGGAGCATTACTTCTTGCAAAACTAACGATGAAAACGAAAAAGGCGCTGGGGATCGAAGAACTAGAGATACATGCATGGACTGACTCAACTATAGCACTGGGCTAGATTATATGCGAATCAAACAAATGGAAAAAAATTGTTGCAAATCGAGTCACAGAAATAACTAAAATACCTAAAAAGGAGAGATGGCATCATGTCAAAGGAAAAGAGAACCCAGCAGATTGTGCGTCCAGAGGACTTTGGTCTAGCCAAATTAAAAAAACACTCCATTTGGTGGAATGGCCCTACCTGGTTATTAGAAGCTGTCATACATTTAACTGATGTTAAGTCATATAAAACTAAATTAGAAGAAAGGAGAGTTGAAATACTAGCACACGTTTCACAAAAAACGAAGACGATTTGATAGAGAAAATTATATGCAAGTATAGTTCATTTACACGAGTGGCAAGAGTTCTTGCATATTGCATACGATTCATTAAGATTAAAGGTCAGAAAATTTGCGAGAGTGGACCGCTCTCTACGGAAGAAATACAAAAGGCAAAACTGATTATCATAAGACACGTGCAACACGAAGAATTTAAGGATGAAATCGGCAAACTGGTGAAAGGCAAAGAACAACACAAACAAGCAAAATTTGGACCCTCAACCCATTCATCGATAAAGAGAAGATGATGCGACAACACTTCTAATTGACGAAGCACATAATCAAACACTCCATGGAGGATATAGTTTGACACACGCATATCTACGAGAAAAGTATTGGATTGTGAATGGATTCAGTGCAGTTAAACAACGCTTATATAAGTGCGCAAGGTGTTTTCGGCACAAAACACATTCAAAGACGCAGCAAATGGGAAATCTCCCAAACCCAAGAGTAACGATAACAAGACCATTTCTACACACAGGAGTTGACTACGCGGGTCCAATCGATGTAAGGATGTCTAAAGGAAGAGGAAATAAATCATACAAGGGATACATAGCCATATTTATCTGCTTAGCAACTAAAGCAGTTCACGTTGAACTTGTAAGTGACCTCACTGCACAAGCATTTATAGCAGCCTATAAACGACTTTGTGCAAGGCCAGGTTACGTGGGACATATGTATAGTGATAATGGCACAAACTTCATAGCTGCAATCAAAATCTTGCAATTAAACGCACAACAAATGCAGTCATATAACGAAGAAGTTGCAAATACTTTATCATAAAACACTGAATGGCACTTTATTTCACCAGGATCTCCACATTTTGGAGGGCTGTGGGAAGCTGGTGTCAAATCAGTCAAGTACCATTTAAAGAGAACAATCGGGGAACACAAACTTACTTTCGAAGAAATGTCAACGTTACTAGCACAAATCGAAGCGTGTTTAAATTCAAGACCACTAAGCCCCCTTTCAAACGACCCAGAGGAAACAAATATACTTACTCCCAGACATTTCTTAGTTGGAACATCCTTGTTGGCACCTCCAGAAAGACAAAGATTGAACGACAGCGAAGGATTACTAGCCCGTTGGCAACTTCTAGAACGTCTTCAACAACAATTTTGGAAGAAATGGAGCACATCATACCTCACAACCCTTCAACAACGACACAAATGGAAAAAAAGACAAGAAAACTTGAAAGTTGGAGATATAGTGATAATCAAAGATGAACAACTTCCACCAACAAGATGGAAAATGGGAAAAATTATTGAAACTCATCCTGGATCAGACAACTTGGTTCTTGTTACGGTCAAAGCAAACGACAGAGAGTATAAAAGCCCAACAACAAAAATGTGTCCATTACCTATAATCGATAATGAAACGAAAGCAAGAGAAGAGCCGGCTATACGAGAAGAACAAAAACCTATAACGGGACATTTACTCACTGAAACGACGAACGTAGAAAACGAAGCAATAAAAATAAAGCCATTTAAAAAACGCCCGGAACATATTTTGAGAAGATTGGCAATGTAAATTTGGTTACGAGCGATTGGAAACTTATCGTTTACTATGACATGACCAATTATTGGAGAGAGTACAAAGGATTCAAGGAACTTCTAAAGGGAATCAATGAAGTATGCTTTCACCTGGAAAATCTTGGAAAGAAGTACGAACACTGCAATTCTACCGTCAACATAATAAACCATCAGCTACAGATCATTAAAAATAACAATGACTTGCTAGTAAAACAAGGTTCCGGTACAAAACAAACATCCAGAAACAGACGGTCCCCATTTGATTTTATTGGGATAGTAGCGAACAAATTGTTTGGTGTTTTAGACGAAAAATATGCTCAGCACTACAAAGAAGAGATTTGGAAATTCAAAGAAAATGACGACTACTTGCTTAAGTTGATAAAAAACCAAACATCAATTGCAGAGTATACAAAAAACCTACTCCAAAAAAGCACAATTTCCATTTCAAATCAGCTTGAAATGTTCCAAGGACAAATAGAAGCTCTAAAAACGAGTGTAAGAGCAACGACAGAAGGAAGTGCTGCAGATCAGAAGTTCATATTTTTGACGAATTACGCCACGATTTCGATGATAAACTATCAACAAACACAAAATGCAATTTAAGACGTCCTGATTGATCTACACAATGGGAATATTAACATCCTTATTTTTTTTTTTTTTTTTTTATAATTAACGCGCGCACAATGGATTATGTGTTTCCCTTTTAATGTAGAACACACTGCGCGGGCATTACGAAGATAGGGAGGGGAGAGATAGGAGGTGCCGATTAACATTGGTTTTGAATGTTTGCAGATCAAAATGGCAAGGGAAAATCCCGCCGGGTAAACTATTCCAGATTCGTGTCGTTCGGCTAAAAAAAGAATCCCTATATTTCACGGTACATCCGAAATTAGGCTCAAGGGTGAACTGATGAGCATTCCTTGCGAGACGAGTATTACGGGAGAAACTTTTAAGGGGAGGAATGCAACTGGCTACTTCGAGTGAACATTTTTTGTAAAAGAAACGATAAAATAAGGAAAGACATGAAACATTGCGTCGGTGTTCGAGTGGGGCAATTGTTTCAGCGGCAGTTCTATTACCTATCAATCTTAACGCTCGATTTTGTATTCTATCAAGCAGGTGAAGCGATGTTTGCGAAGCACCTGCCCAGACGCTTTATAAATTGTAGCCAGATCAGATGGGGAAAAGTACTTCTTACACCGATACAGAAAACCTAAGCACTTTGCAGCATTCTTAGCGATCTCAAATATATGGTCGTTCCAACGGAGGTCGTCGTTGACACACATACCGAGTACTGAGAGCTTTTCGGTTTCTTCGATGTAAGTGCCATTCATGGACAATGGCATTGGGGGAATGTTTAACTTTAACGACAGAAGACAGCATTGAGTTTTCGAAGCATTAAACTCCACACGATCTCTATTACCCCATTTGACAATGCTGTATAAATCGGAGTTTAATGAGCTTGACATACGGCACCGTTGCAATTGTACGTCCGAAGGCGAAGGACGTGAATTATCGAACGAATATGAAAAGCTGAGGGTAGAGTCGTCAGCAAAACAGTTAAGTGGATTAGAAGTAACAGACAGAAGATCATTTATAAAAATGAGGAAAAGAGTCGGAGACAGAACAGAGCCCTGGGGCACACCAGCATTTATTTTATGGGAATCAGACTTGAATCCGTCCAATACAACTTGTATTGAACGGTCCAGAAGATAGCTTCTAATCCAACGAACAAGAGTATTATCGATCCCAAAAGCAAGCATTTTCGATAAGAGAGCTTCATGCCAAACTCTATCAAATGCCTTGGAGATATCAAGAGCAATAATCTTACTTATAATAACACCAAATCAACTTCAAGAACAAATATACACAATACGGAAGAATTTACCACCACACCTGGCAGTCGCTGGAGAAACAACTGAAACAAATATGCTGCACTTATACAGGCTGCCTTCTGTGAGGGGCAGAATAAAATCAAGAAATGTTATGTGAATTTAATTCGTGAGTCATATTATGCAATCGAAAAAAATGAGCTGACGAATTGTGTAAAGTACAATGAAAAGTACTTATGTCAACAGCAGCACCCTCTTTTTAACAGACGATCAAATTTTAGCAAATGTGAAATGGATTTGATGACACATGCTACTGAACTTTCACCATTTTGCAAGCTTAGAAGCATTACTCCGTCACCTGTCTGGATCCAGCTTAGCAGTATTAATAGTTTGATATATGTACTGGATAAGAAATACACATTCAATGTTATTTGTAGAAGAAAAGTGTTGGAGATCACGCTTCAAGATGATGGAATATTAACTCTTCAACCAAACTGTATTCTGAAACACGATTCCATAAGCATATCAAACGAACTAAATGCAGCCTTTATACCAGCAACAAACATAACCGAGATGCTTCAAATTCAGCCGAGGAACACGTCAAAACCTATATTAATTCCTCAAGCGATGGTCGGCACTGGAAATGACGACCTGAAAATCATCGGGAAATGGATAACCGAACAAAATAATCGAGAAAAACTACCGGACCATACAGAAAATCACGCAGTTCATCACAACACCGCCTACAGTTTAATTGGAGGACTGTTCCTTACTGTCGGCATCTACATTTTCTGGCAGCAGTGCAACAAACAGACAACAAATCAACCTGAGGTGCTACTTCAAAGGAACCGTCCAGCCAGACGAAGGTATACTCTATCGGACGTCAACTTCTACAATCAAAGGACTCGGCAGAATTTACAAGAATGTACAGTATAAGCAACGAAGGAAAATATAATGCTGACCAGCAAACGAGCGGCATACCTGGCCTGAACTGGGGTCGACAACAGCCAGCTGCAATGACATCCGAAATTCTTACGCTGCGGTTTGTGGTTATTATTTAAGTATCAATAGGTAGTTTTTAATAGTAATTAATTTGTATAAATAGAGACGTAATAAATATATTCGATTCAGTTTTTTAATAAAAGAACTCAAGACAACAAGTGTTTTTTAATTCAAGTGCTACCCCCACCCGTGGTAAGGAGCACATTACAACATAATTGTTGTTACGCCCAAATTGCAAGAATATAATTACCCCCCCACCAGCGGTAAGGTGATTGTATAACTGCATTTGAACAAGCATTATTATGCAAAAATCAATATTCAAGGCAAAACAATAAAGTTCGAAGTGGATTCAGGTTCAGCATACACATTTTTGCATCGACCTCAATTCAACTCTCTCAAGTCATCAACACAATTAAATCCAACAAATATTGTTTTTCGATCATACACGCGAGATTCATTTGTTCCGGACGGCAAAGCCAGCGTCAACATTCAATATAGAGGTACGCAAATAACAGATGACCTATTCGTAATCCAAGATGGCTGTGCAGCTTTAGTAGGAAGATCGTGGATCAGGCGCCTTAATATCAACTTGAATAAGCTAGATGAAAGTACTTCAGGTAAGAATGTTGATATTCTCAATATTTCGCATGAAATGGAAGGGTTAGTATCTGAATTCACAAGCGTCTTTGAAGACAAAATAGGATGGATTCCAGATTATAAGATCTCATTAAAGTTACGTCTGAACTTTTCACCATTTTATTCGAAAGAACGTCCAATTCCATATGCATTAATAGAAAGTGTGGACAGTGAATTAAATTATTTGGAAAAGACTGGGATTATAACAAAAACATCGAGTAGTGATTGGGGTTCGCCGTTGGTTCGACTTTGCGTCGATTATAAAGTCGGCGTTAAACAACGCCTCATATATGCCCACTACCCTCTCAGAAAAATCGATCAAATTTTCAATAACCTTCGAAATTCAAAGTAGGTACTTTTGCAGACTTGATTTGTATAAGGCATATCTGCATGTACCAGTTGACGAACATTCAAGTATTATTCAAACTATTCGTTTTTCGTTTGGCATAAAAACTGCTCCAGCTGACTTCAATAGAATAATAGATCAAACCTTACGTGATGTTCCAAAAACAAAATCATACTTTGACGATATTATTATACACGGCCAGTCACTTTCGGAATGCAAATGTTATCTAATTGCATGCTTAAAACAACTTCAAAAATTCGACTGACACTTCAATCGTTCAAAATGTTCTTTTTTTGAAAATAAAATTGAATTCGTAGGTTACACTATAAAACATAATAAAGTTTTGAAATCTCCATCCAAAGTTGCTACTATTTTAGAAATGCCACGACCTAATTCATGATGATATAAGGCGATTTCTCGGGCTAGTTACACACTATACGTATTCCAGATTCATTCCAAACGTTTCAACAATAACAACACCACTTCGTGAGCTTCTACATAAAATTGCATTGTTTAAGTGGTCAATGAGTATCAAAAAGCATTCAACAGCCTCAAAAATGAAATCGCTAGTGATCGTGTATTAATGCCATACAACCCAGAATTACCGATTCAACTTGCATGTGACGCAAGCCCTACAGGAATAGCGGGGGTATTATTGCATTTGATTGGTGGTAAAGAAAGGCCTATTGCGTTTGCGTCTAGATCGTTAATTTCATCTGAGCAAAATTACTCTCAGCTAGACAGAGAGTCTAGCTTCATAAGATAATGAAGTTCGTTCAATTAGCTTCAAAATTATTAATCAAATTAATCCAAATAAAATCAATTATAAGACACTGAAGTATGAAACGCAACAAGATGAAACTCTGTCAAACATTTTGTTCAATTTGCGTAATAAAAGAAATACGAAATCAGAGTATTCCAGATTAATTCCAAACGTTTCAACAATAACAACACCACTTCGTGAGCTTCTACATAAAATTGCATTGTTTAAGTGGTCAATGAGTATCAAAAAGCCTTCAACAGCTTTAAAAATGAAATCGCTAGTGATCGTGTATTAATGCCATACAACCCAGAATTACCGATTCAACTTGCATGTGACGCAAGCCCTACAGGAATAGCGGGGGTATTATTGCATTTGATTGGTGGTAAAGAAAGGCCTATTGCGTTTGCGTCTAGATCGTTAATTTCATCTGAGCAAAATTACTCTCAGCTAGACAGAGAGTCTAGCTTCATTAGATAATGAAGTTCATTCAATTTGCTTCAAAATTATTAATCAAATTAATCCAAATAAAATCAATTATAAGACACTGAATTATGAAACGCAACAAGATGAAACTCTGTCAAACATTTTGTTCAATTTGCGTAATAAAAGAAATACGAAATCAGAGTATACTATTGACAGCAACGTTCTATTCAGATACCAGAGAGTAGTTATTCCAAGTAATCTAGAGCAGACTGTTTTGAAAGAGCTTCATCATACTCATGTTGGAGCGACAAAAATGAAGAAGCTTGCCAGTCGTTGCGTGTATTGGACTTGAATAAACAAAGACATCGAATTCTTCGTGCGATCATGCTCTGCATGTGCATCAACTTACAATCCAGAGAAAGCTTCTCTGACAAAAATTGGCAACGCATTCACATTGATTATGCGGGTCCATATCAAGGAAATTATTATCTTGTAGTTGTGGATTCTAAGTCGAAATGGGCAGAAGTAGGAGTATACACAGCAACACCTTCCTCATCATCAACCCAAGAAATTCTACTCAATATATTTTCCAGAAACAGTTTCCCTGATGTCATGGTATCCGATAATGCGACAATCTTCAAAAGCGAAGAGTTCACAATGTTTTGTCCAGATTCTGGTATTTTTTAAAAATGTATAGCTCGAGGTCATCCAGCAACAAATGGCTTAGCTGAAAGGAACATCTAGACAGTCAAAAACAAATTAGCAGCAATGAACAATGAACCATTAACAACTGTGCACAAAATAAGAGTAATACTATTCAAATACCGAGCAATACCACTAAGGAACGAAAAATCACCATCAGATCAATATCTAGGCCGACAAATCAGAATTCGCTTAGACGCACTGAAGCCTACCAAATTCGAAGGTACTTCCACTGTTAACATACCGTCAAGGCAATTAAGCATGGGAGAAAGGGTTCAAGCCCGATATTATACGGCGAATAAAATGCTATGGAGACCAGGTGTTATTACTAAAAAAATGGGACGACTTCACTATATTGTCAAACTGGATAATGGATATACGTTCAAAAGACACATAAGCCAGCTACGTCCAACCAGTGTTCTAAATGAAAATTCAACAGATGATATCACACCAAACGAATCTTTTCCATCACATGAAGCAAGTACTAAGGCAACACCAGATAACCAACAATTATCAGATCAACAAATAATCTTCCAACAATCTTTTGTCAATAACCCTGCAATTAGCAACAACCATTCCAGCACATTTTCAGATCAACAGCCTGAAAATTATACTTATCCTCAACGATCATCAACCATCATAAATCAACAACCAATTCGGCAGTCACCACGTCAACGTATACCACCAGTTTACTTAAGGGATTATAAATAATATAATATAATAATTAATCAAGCGTGGGAGAATTGTTATGACTTTAATTATAAGTCATTATATTATAACCTTAATGTTAATTAATTCATATTTATACTATATTGCAACTCTACTACCAATATACTCTTCTCACTCTTTTATCGAATAATTTTTCTTCTTCTATTTTGACACTTAATAAATTGGATTTTAACTTTTGTAAAACGTGGTCGGCATTCTTTTCATTGAAAGTTTTCAAGATTAAAATGCAGGAAGTCACAACAAGAATATTAAAAAAAGGAAACTTATTAACTATTTGTATTAAAACTTAAATAAAATCTTAATAAACAAAAGGAAAGATCATGTTTTTATTTATAACTATATTTATATAATAACGAACAGAAAAGTTAATCTATAAATAAGTAAATGTACGAACTGCTGAATATCATAAGTAAGCCAGAGAAATTGTATAAACAGTGTATTTCTGAATCATAGAGGGACACGATTGTTAAATAGCTTCACGATGTTAGGATTAAGGAGGTAGTTATTCTGAATTGATTTTACATTTTTGTTAAATGTCATATTAATCTCTAATATGATCACTATGTAATTACTTCACCCTCATAATCTTCATTCTGCCTAAGTATTTTCAACTTCATTTCATGCTGGCGAGCTTTCAAACGCAATTCAGCTATAGAAGAATTTCGTCTGTCTTCAGGTGTCACAGGCATTCGAGTTGCATTTCTCGAACTAATAGGCTTAGCAAAAGTAGGACTTAATATGGTAGGAGAAGTTAAGAGATTGCAAGATAGAGCTGCTGGAAGAAGTGGCATAGCTGACATATTGGTTAAAAGAGATTGAAAGGACGTTGAAGAAGTATTCATTGAAGCCATATTGTGTGTCATTATTTGTGGTGACAACCTGAAAGAAAAAAAATATGCTTGATATAGCATACATAGGTTTTTTTGTTTTTAAATAGAATTTATAGTTTTATTTATTAGCTTATTTTAACGAATCACGCCTATTTCAAATGAACCATTAGCTTGTTGACCTATGTCCATACAAATATATATAATATATTATAAACCAATATTATTTGTTTGCAAACTATAAGGTGCCACCACAAATAATCTTATACAGATATCGCAGCACTATACAAACAAATTTCTTCAAAAATAATTCTGTTTTACTCGGTTCAATTTATATTTTCAGTACAGGCCTTATGGAAGACAGCTTTAAAACACACTGGCACCTGTTAGTGTTTGCAACGCACTTAACCTTAGAAATTGCCACTGAAATATAAACAGAACCCTTGAGATACATTGAAATTGTTTTTTTTTTGTTATCCAAAATCATTGTACCATACATCTACGTACATTCCACCGTGACTAGTCTGCTCTTCGGCTGTGAGGAGACTGATTGTCCATGTCCATTTGCCTCTCGCTTATTGTGTTTTTGCTATTTCTATTTGTTAAAATTATGAAAGGATTATCGAGTAAAATAAAACTTATAAAAGTTTAATTAATCTTTCTTATGTATGCGTTATACTACAAGTTGTTGAGGAAAGAAGTGATATAATAAAAAAGAAGAAGGAAGTTAAAGGAAAAATAAAATAAAATGTTAACAAAATATTGTAATAAGGATATGAAATTCAGTATAAATAGTTCAGTACAATATTTTAACACAGGAAAAAAGCTGTGTCGCACGGGTAGCATGTTCGAAGAATCTTTTTGACGGTTTTCTTTTCTCTTATTCGCTTTTTTTAATTCTTTATCACTTTGTTTCGTTGTGCTCAGAGTAAACTTCTAATAAGATTCAAAGCAACCAAAAAAAAAACAATTAGTAAAAATGTAGTGGAGAGTAAATTTGTGTGATATAAGGAACTTAATTTGGAGTTCTTATATCTACCTATATGAATCCAGCAAAAATGTGTATGTGGTTAAGCACAGTCATTACATAGATAGGGTTAATAGAGCAGATTCATTGCAAATGATTATGCAAAATGAAAATGAAAGAGAACTGTCAAATTCGTTTCATGAAACTAAATTAATCGTGAAATGGCGCTTGCGGCTTGCGACATAGAATGAAATATTCTTCGAATTCGAACAAGATTCATGCAGTTTTATCGTCTAATAACAGACTATGGAATCAGAATTAAAGCTTTCTTACAGCTTATGAGTGCATATTTTAAGTTTAAGAAAGAAGGTTTTGTCGCTACGTATTTTTCTGCTTACATCTTTTTTTTTTACTTAAAAAAACGGTTAAAATACAGCTATGCAAAATTTTGTTGAGTATTTTTAACTCGCGATTACTATTAAAATGCGTGTTATAGATTAGTGCAGAAAAAAGATAATAATCAAACATGACATTACGATGATAGAGAAACATATTTGAGTTTCTGGCGAAATTCCGTCTGTCTGTCTGCATGGATGTTATTATGAACTACGGGCTGAACGGTTGGGCCGATTGTCTTCATATTTATAACATGTATAACGTTATTTTGACATTTTCAAGAAACAAAAATATTTACAGTACCGTTAAGTAAAATCTTAATTTTCTCGGAATTGGCTTAAAGAATTTTCCGATTACAATCAAAATTGATATTCAGGAAGATGTAGGAAGCTTAAGTAATTTTAATATAAAATATTTTCGAATGCTTTTTTTTATATTTTCAATTATTTTTTTTTGTATTCATAAAATCTGAGAATTGTGCGTATTTATAGTGCGGAATACGGCAACCATATGAGGGGTTTGAAATGCAGATAGCTTATTGAAATTTTTAATAGTAAGGGTGAACGGCAAATATCCTATCTTCCCTGTACTGAAAATATAAATTGAACTGAGTTTAGCTAACAAATTATTAGCTAACAAAAAAGCTATTAAATACATTTCAATAAGAGAGAATTAGTTAAAGATTAAGAGTGTCTCCTCAAAATGCAAATAAATTCTCTTACGAAAATTGGTTTAAATTGCAACGAAAAAGTGATTCATCCGTTCTATGCTTGTGTTTGAGTATCGCGATTACGAAGCGAAATCGCATCACTATATTAGGATTTCCGTATTTGTGCGTACGGTTTTGTAGAGTAAAGGTTGGTTGTCTATAAAGTCGGTTAAGGGAACGATAATTTTACGTGATAACGTCATATATATAATAAGGAGGCAAAGCAAACAACAGCATGGCATTTTATAAACACTTCTTGCTTCTTTGAACTCAATTAAAGTCAACAAAAACTTACTCACAAACCCTTCCGTTAAATCCACACACACACACACATACACACACCATTATCTACATTTTCTTTCTACTCTAACAAAACCCCGCCTATTTTGTACTTCTTTTTCTCTTGTACTTTTTGAATTTGAGCGGAATTATTATTATTTTGGGAATTTGAATTTGCCTGATTTTGGTTAAAAAAAACACAGTAACGCATTACCGGAAGGCGTTGCATTTCTTGTCAGCATGAGTCATGTTATTTCGTATGTGTAGCGTGTCATCGATTTATTAGATGTTATCAAGTCAGTAGGAATTAGGGTGGTAGTTACTGGGAATCCGGAGAGAGACAGATACAGCAATAGTCAAGAGTGAGATATTGTTTTTGCAATTATCTTTTCTTTTTATTTATCAAAAGATATTTTATTACTTAGATACACATCTCACGATTACAGCAGTTGTCTTTTCTTTTTATTTTTTATTTTATTAAATCTAATTCTTTTTTTTATTTTTCTGATGATGGTGGTGGCAGACGCTTCCGTCGCGTGGTTGACCAGAGAGAACAAAAGACTATGAACAAAACTAGTTGTCAAGTGCGAATTACTTAGAATTGCTTCAATTGCTAGAATGTCACCTAGCTCCCAAATGGAATGTTTTGGTGGCACTACACCGATTCTTTAACAAATTTCAACCAGAAACCCAGTCGATAGCAGAGTTTGTTGCCTGCCTGCGGATGGACTTACCCGAGTGCGAATTCACCTGAGAATGCAAAAAGTGTGTTCCAGATAAATTTCTCAGGGCGCAGCTCATTCGTGGAGGAGTTTGTGATACCACCACAAGAGAGCAGCTTCTACAATCAGAATCAACTATAAAAACATAATCAACTATGAATAAATTCGATGAAATTGTTTCAAAGGCACTTTCACTCGAAGCGGCAAAAGTGGGTGCAAAGAAAATGTCCGTCTTAGACAAAAAAAAAGGAAGAATCGTTCCAGATAGAAACAAATTTTCAGTCAATAAAAAAATTAAAAGTTTCAGCAAACCAAATTGACCAGTGCAACGACCAAGAACAAAACTCAATTACCAGGAGTTGGGTATTGCAGGGTTGTGTCTGCGATGCAGTAGGAACAACCACAACACTAAAGGTTGTCACACAGATTCGTCAAAACTAAAATGTGCGGGGTACAAAAGAACTGGGCACGTAGTTAAAGTTTGCGTTTCAACACTTTTGGGAAATCGTTCAAAACCCAACTCATCGAAAAATCATGTTTAACCAGTCCAGCATATGGTACATTCCAAATAATCGACATATGCAGAAATGATTTTTCATCAGCTGATCATTTTGAGCATTATTATGCAAAAATACATATTCAAGACAAAACAATAAAATTCGAAGTGGATTCAGGTTCAGCATACACATTTTTGCATCGACATCAATTCAACTCTCTCAAGTCATCAACACAATTAAATCCAACAAATATTGTTTTTCGATCATACACGCGAGATTCATTTGTTCCGGACGACAAAGCCAGCGTCAACATTCAATATAGGGGTACGCAAATAACAGATGACCTATTCGTAGTCCAAGATGGCTGTGCAGCTTTAGTAGGAAGATCGTGGATCAGGCGCCTTAATATCAACTTGAATGAGCTGGATGAAAGTACTTCAGGTAAGAATTCACAAGCGTCTTTGAAGAAAAAATAGGATGGATTCCAGATTATAAGATCTCATTAAAGTTACGTCTGAACTTTTCACCATTTTATTCGAAAAAACGTCCAATTCCATATGCATTAATAGAAAGTGTGGACAGTGAATTAAATTATTTGGAAAAGACTGGGATTATAACAAAAACATCGAGTAGTGATTGGGGTTCGCCGTTAGTGGTTATACCCAAGGCTGACGGAGGGGTACGGCTTTGCGTCGATTATAAAGTTGGCGTCAATCAACGCCTCATAAGTGCCCACTACCCTATCAGAAAAATCGATCAAATTTTCAATAACCTTCGAAATTCAAAGTAGGTACTTTTGCAGACTTGATTTGTATAAGGCATATCTGCATGTACCAGTTGACGAACATTCAAGTATTATTCAAACTATTCGTTTTTCGTTTGGCATAAAAACTGCTCCAGCTGACTTCAATAGAATAATAGATCAAACCTTACGTGATGTTCCAAAAACAAAATTATACTTTGACGATATTATTATACACGGCCAGCCACTTTCGGAATGCAAATGTTATCTAATTGCTTGCTTAAAACAACTTCAAAAATTCGACTGACACTTCAATCGTTCAAAATGTTCTTTTTTCGAAAATAAAATTGAATTCTTAGCTCACACTATAAAACATAATAAAGTTTTGAAATCTCCATCCTAATTCAACTGATGATATAAGGCGATTTTTCGGACTAGTTACACACTATACGTATTCCAGATTCATTCCAAACGTTTCAACAATAACAACACCACTTCGTGAGCTTCTACATAAAATTGCATTGTTTAAGTGGTCAATGAGTATCAAAAAGCCTTCAACAGCCTCAAAAATGAAATCGCTAGTGATCATGTATTAATGCCATACAACCCAGAATTACCGATTCAACTTGCATGTGACGCAAGCCCTACAGGATTAGCGGGGGTATTATTGCATTTGATTGGTGGTAAAGAAAGGCCTATTGCGTTTGCGTCTAGATCGTTAATTTCATCTGAGCAAAATTACTCTCAGCTAGACAGAGAGTCTAGCTTCATTAGATAATGAAGTTCATTCAATTTGCTTCGAAATTATTAATCAAATTAATCCAAATAAAATCAATTATAAGACACTGAAGTATGAAACGCAACAAGATGAAACTCTGTCAAACATTTTGTTCAATTTGCGTAATAAAAGAAATACGAAATCAGAGTATACTACTGACAGCAACGTTCTATTCAGATACCAGAGAGTAGTTATTCCAAGTAATCTAGAGCAGACTGTTTTGAAAGAGCTTCATCATACTCATGTTGGAGCGACAAAAATGAAGCAGCTTGCCAGTCGTTGCGTGTATTGGACTTGAATAAACAAAGACATCGAATTTTTCGTGCGATCATGCTCTGCATGTGCATCAACTTACAATCCAGAGAAAACTTCTCTAAAAACAATTGGCAACGCATTCACATTGATTATGCGGGTCCATATCAAGGAAATTATTATCTTGTAGTTGTGGATGCTAAGTCGAAATGGGCAGAAGTAGGAGTATACACAGCAACACCTTCCTCATCATCAACCCAAGAAATTCTACTCAATATATTTTCCAGAAACGGTTTCCCTGAAGTCATGGTATCCGATAATGCAACAATCTTCAAAAGCGGAGAGTTCACAATGTTTTGTCAAGATTCTGGTATTTTTTAAAAATATATAGCTCCAGGTCATCCAGCAACAAATGGCTTAGCTGAAAGGAACATCTAGACAGTCAAAAACAAATAAGCAGCAATGAACAATGAACCATTAACAACTGTGCACAAAATAAGAGTAATACTATTAAAATACCGAGCAATACCACTAAGGAACGGAAAATCACCATCAGATCAATATCTAGGCCGACAAATCAGAATTCGCTTAGACGCACTGAAGCCTACCAAATTCGAAGGTACTTCCACTGTTAACATACCGTCAAGGCAATTAAGCGTGGGAGAAAGGGTTCAAGCCCGATATTATACGGCGAATAAAATGCTATGGAGACCAGGTGTTATTACTAAGAAAATGGGACGACTTCACTATATTGTCAAACTGGATAATGGATATACGTTCAAAAGACACATAAGCCAGCTACGTCCAACCAGTGTTCTAAATGAAAATTCAACAGATGATATCACACCAAACGAATATTTTCCATCACATGAAGCAAGTACTAAGGCAACACCAGATAACCAACAATTATCAGATCAACAAATAATCTTCCAACAATCTTTTGTCAATAACCCTGCAATTAGCAACAACCATTCCAGCACATTTTCAGTTCAACAGCCTGAAAATAATACTTATCCTCAACGATCATCAACCATCATAAATCAAAAACCAATTCGGCAGTCACCACGTCAACGTATACCACCAGTTTACTTAAGGGATTATAAATAATATAATATAATAATTAATCAAGCGTGGGAGAATTGTTATGACTTTAATTATAAGTCACCTTAATGTTAATTAATTCATATTTATACTATATTGCAACTCTACTACCAATATACTCTTCTCACTCTTTTATCGAATAATTTTTCTTCTTCTATTTTGACACTTAATAAATTGGATTTTAACTTTTGTAAAACGTGGTCGGCATTCTTTTTATTCAAAGTTTTCAAGATTAAAATGAAGCAAGTCACAACAAGAATATTAAAAAAAGGAAACTTATTATTTGTATTAAAACTTAAATAAAATCTTAATAAACAAAAGGAAAGATCATGTTTTTATTTATAACTATATTTATATAATAACGAACAGAAAGGTTAATCTATAAATAAGTAAATGTACGAACTGCTGAATATCATAAGAAAGCCAGAGAAATTGTATAAACAGTGTATTTCTGAATCATAGAGGGACACGATTGTTAAATAGCTTCACGATGTTAGGATTAACGAGGTAGTTATTCTGAATTGATTTTACATTTTTGTTATATGTCATATTAATCTCTAATATGATCACTATGTAATTACGTCATCCTCATAATCTTCATTCTGCCTAAGTATTTTCAACTTAATTTCATGCTGGCGAGCTTTCAAACGCAATTCAGCTATAGAAGAATTTCGTCTGTCTTTAGGTGTCACAGGCATTCGAGTTGCATTTCTCGAACTAATAGGCTTAGCAATAGTAGGACTTAATATGGTAGGAGAAGTTAAGAGATTGCAAGATAGAGCTGCTGGAAGAAGTGGCATAGCTGACATATTGGTTAAAAGAGATTGAAAGGACGTTGAAGAAGTATTCATTGAAGCCATATTGTATGTCATTATTTGTGGTGACAACCTGAAAGAAAAGAAATATGCTTGATATAGCATACATAGGTTTTTTTGTTTTTAAATAGAATTTATAGTTTTATTTTTTAGCTTATTTTAACGAATCACGCCTATTTCAAATGAAATATTAGCTTGTTGACCTATGTCCATACAAATATATATAATATATTATAAACCAATATTATTTGTTTGCAAACTATAAGGTGCCACCACAAATAATCTTATACAGATATCGCAGCACTATACAAACAAATTTCTTCAAAAATAATTCTGTTTTACTCGGTTCAATTTATATTTTCAGTACAGGCCTTATGGAAGACAGCTTTAAAACACACTGGCACCTGTTAGTGTTTGCACCGCACTTAACCTTAGAAATTGCCACTGAAATATAAACAGAACCCTTGAGATACATTGAAATTGTTTTTTTTTGTTATCCATAATCATTGTACCATACATCTACGTACATTCCACCGTGACTAGTCTACTTTTCGGTTGTGAGGAGACTGATTGTCCATGTCCATTTGCCTCTCGCTTATTGTGTTTTTGCTATTTCTATTTGTTAAAATTATGAAAGGATTATCGAGTAAAATAAAACTTATAAAAGTTTAATTAATCTTTCTTATGTATGCGTTATACTACAAGTTGTTGAGGAAAGAAGTGATATAATAAAAAAGAAGAAGGGAGTTAAAGGAAAAATAAAATAAAATGTTAACAAAATATTGTAATAAGGATATGAAATTCAGTATAAATAGTTCAGTACAATATTTTAACACAGGAAAAAAGCTGTGTCGCACGGGTAGCATGTTCGAAGAATCTTTTTGACGGTTTTCTTTTCTCTTATTCGCTTTTTTTAATTCTTTATCCCTTTGTTTCGTTGTGCTCAGAGTAAACTTCTAATAAGATTCAAAGCAACCAAAAAAAAAAACAATTAGTAAAAATGTAGTGGAGAGTAAATTTGTGTGATATAAGGAACTTAATTTGGAGTTCTTATATCTACCTGTATGAATCCAGCAAAAATGTGTATGTGGTTAAGCACAGTCATTACATAGATAGGGTTAATAGAGCAGATTCATTGCAAATGATTATGCAAAATGAAATTGAAAGAGAACTGTCAAATTCGTTTCATGAAACTAAATTCATCGTGAAATGGCGCTTGCGACATAGAATGAAATATTCTTCGAATTCGAACAAGATTCATGCAGTTTTATCGTCTAATAACAGACTATGGAATCAGAATTAAAGCTTTCTTACAGCTTATGAGTGCATATATTAAGTTTAAGAAAGAAGGTCTTGTCGCTACGTATTTTTCTTACTTACTTACATCTTACATCTTTTTTTTACTTAAAAAAAACGGTTAAAATACAGCTATGCAAAATTTTGTTGAGTATTTTTAACTCGCGATTACTATTAAAATGCGTGTTATAGATTAGTGCAGAAAAAAGATAATAATCAAACATGACATTACGATGATAGAGAAACATATTTGAGTTTCTGGCGAAATTCCGTCTGTCTGTCTGCATGGATGTTATTATGGACTACGGGCTGAACGGTTGGGCCGATTGTCTTCATATTTATAACATATATAACGTTATTTTGACATTTTCAAGAAACAAAAATATTTACAGTACCGTTAAGCAAAATCTTAATTTTCTCGGAATCGGCTTAAGGAATTTTTATGAAAACAAATCAGTGCAGTATTTAAATAGTGGATCATATTTTGGTGAACAAAAAGTTTTAGATCATAGGCTAAAAATGGTACCTCCCATAAGACCGGTTATTTTTCTTCGACTTTCTCGATTTGAAATGAGATAGCTTATTGAAATTTTTAATAGTAAGGGTGAAAGGCAAATATCCTATCTTCCCTGTACTGAAAATATAAATTGAACAGAGTTTAGCTAACAAATTATTAGCTAACAAAAAAGCTATTAAGTACATTTCAATAAGAGAGAATTAGTTTAAGATTAAGAGTGTCTCCTCAAAATGCAAATAAATTCTTTTACGAAAATTGGTTTAAATTGCAACGAAAAAGTGATTCATCCGTTCTATGCTTGTGTTTGAGTATCGCGATTACGAAGCGAAATCGCATCACTATATTAGGATTTCCGTATTTGTGCGTTCGGTTTTGTAGAGTAAAGGTTGGTTGTCTATAAAGTCGGTTAAGGGAACGATAATTTTACGTGATAACGTCATATATATAATAAGGAGGCAAAGCAAACAACAGCATGGCATTTTATAAACACTTCTTGCTTCTTTGAACTCAATTAAAGTCAACAAAAAATTACTCACAAACCGTTCCGTAAAATCCACACACACACACACACACATACACACACCATTATCTACATCTTCTTTCTACTCTTACAAAACCCCGCCTATTTTGTACTTCTTTTTCTCTTGTACTTTTTGAATTTGAGCGGAATTATTATTATTTTGGGAATTTGAATTTGCCTGATTTTGGTTAAAAAAAAACACAGTAACGCATTACCGGAAGGCGTTGCATTTCTTGTCAGCATGAGTCATGTTATTTCGTATGTGTAGCGTGTCATCGATTTATTAGATGTTATCACGTCAGTAGGAATTAGGGTGGTAGTTACTGGGAATCCGGAGAGAGACAGATACAGCAATAGTCAAGAGTGAGATATTGTTTTTGCAATTATCTTTTATTTTTATTTATCAAAAGATATTTTATTACTTAGATACACATCTCACGATTACAGCAGTTGTCTTTTCTTTTTATTTTTTATTTTATTAAATTTAATTCTTTTTTTTATTTTTCTGATGATGGTCGTGGCAGACGCTTCAGTCGCGTGGTTGACCAGAGAGAACAAAAGACTATGAACAAAACTAGTTGTCAAGTGCGAATTACTTAGAATTGCTTCAATTGCTAGAATGTCACCTAGCTCCCAAATGGAATGTTTTGGTGGCACTACACCGATTCTTTAACAAATTTCAACCAGAAACCCAGTCGATAGCAGAGTTTGTTGCCTGCCTGCGGATGGACTTACCCGAGTGCGAATTCACCTGTGAATGCAAAAAGTGTGTTCCAGATAAATTTCTCAGGGCGCAGCTCATTCGTGGAGGAGTTTGTGATACCACCACAAGAGAGCAGCTTCTACAATCAGAATCAACTACAAAAACATAATCAACTATGAATAAATTCGATGAAATTGTTTCAAAGGCACTTTCACTCGAAGCGGCAAAAGTGGGTGCAAAGAAAATGTCCGTCTTAGACAAAAAAAAAAGGAAGAATCGTTCCAGATAGAAACAAAATTTCAGTCAATAAAAAAATTAAAAGATTCAGCGAACCAAATTGACCAGTGCAACGACCAAGAACAAAAATCAACTACCAGGAGTTGGGTATTGCAGGGTTGTGTCTGCAATGCAGTAGGAACAACCACAACACTAAAGGTTGTCACACAGATTCGTCAAAACTAAAATGTGCGGGGTACAAAAGAACTGGGCACGTAGTTAAAGTTTGCGTTTCAACACTTTTGGGAAATCGTTCAAAACCCAACTCATCGAAAAATCATGTTTAACCAGTCCAGCATATGGTACATTCCAAATAATCGACATATACAGAAATGATTTTTCATCAGCTGATCATTTTGAGCATTATTATGCAAAAATACATATTCAAGACAAAACAATAAAATTCGAAGTGGATTCAGGTTCAGCATACACATTTTTGCATCGACATCAATTCAACTCTCTCAAGTCATCAACACAATTAAATCCAACAAATATTGTTTTTCGATCATACACGCGAGATTCATTTGTTCCGGACGACAAAGCCAGCGTCAACATTCAATATAGGGGTACGCAAATAACAGATGACCTATTCGTAGTCCAAGATGGCTGTGCAGCTTTAGTAGGAAGATCGTGGATCAGGCGTCTTAATATCAACTTGAATGAGCTGGATGAAAGTACTTCAGGTAAGAATTCACAAGCGTCTTTGAAGAAAAAATAGGATGGATTCCAGATTATAAGATCTCATTAAAGTTACGTCTGAACTTTTCACCATTTTATTCGAAAGAACGTCCAATTCCATATGCATTAATAGAAAGTGTGGACAGTGAATTAAATTATTTGGAAAAGACTGGGATTATAACAAAAACATCGAGTAGTGATTGGGGTTCGCCGTTAGTGGTTATACCCAAGGCTGACGGAGGGGTACGGCTTTGCGTCGATTATAAAGTTGGCGTCAATCAACGCCTCATAAGTGCCCACTACCCTATCAGAAAAATCGATCAGATTTTCAATAACCTTCGAAATTCAAAGTAGGTACTTTTGCAGACTTGATTTGTATAAGGCATATCTGCATGTACCAGTTGACGAACATTCAAGTATTATTCAAACTATTCGTTTTTCGTTTGGCATAAAAACTGCTCCAGCTGACTTCAATAGAATAATAGATCAAACCTTACGTGATGTTCCAAAAACAAAATTATACTTTGACGATATTATTATACACGGCCAGCCACTTTCGGAATGCAAATGTTATCTAATTGCTTGCTTAAAACAACTTCAAAAATTCGACTGACACTTCAATCGTTCAAAATGTTCTTTTTTCGAAAATAAAATTGAATTCTTAGCTCACACTATAAAACATAATAAAGTTTTGAAATCTCCATCCTAATTCAACTGATGATATAAGGCGATTTTTCGGACTAGTTACACACTATACGTATTCCAGATTCATTCCAAACGTTTCAACAATAACAACACCACTTCGTGAGCTTCTACATAAAATTGCATTGTTTAAGTGGTCAATGAGTATCAAAAAGCCTTCAACAGCCTCAAAAATGAAATCGCTAGTGATCATGTATTAATGCCATACAACCCAGAATTACCGATTCAACTTGCATGTGACGCAAGCCCTACAGGAATAGCGGGGGTATTATTGCATTTGATTGGTGGTAAAGAAAGGCCTATTGCGTTTGCGTCTAGATCGTTAATTTCATCTGAGCAAAATTACTCTCAGCTAGACAGAGAGTCTAGCTTCATTAGATAATGAAGTTCATTCAATTTGCTTCGAAATTATTAATCAAATTAATCCAAATAAAATCAATTATAAGACACTGAAGTATGAAACGCAACAAGATGAAACTCTGTCAAACATTTTGTTCAATTTGCGTAATAAAAGAAATACGAAATCAGAGTATACTACTGACAGCAACGTTCTATTCAGATACCAGAGAGTAGTTATTCCAAGTAATCTAGAGCAGACTGTTTTGAAAGAGCTTCATCATACTCATGTTGGAGCGACAAAAATGAAGCAGCTTGCCAGTCGTTGCGTGTATTGGACTTGAATAAACAAAGACATCGAATTTTTCGTGCGATCGTGCTCTGCATGTGCATCAACTTACAATCCAGAGAAAACTTCTCTAAAAACAATTGGCAACGCATTCACATTGATTATGCGGGTCCATATCAAGGAAATTATTATCTTGTAGTTGTGGATGCTAAGTCGAAATGGGCAGAAGTAGGAGTATACACAGCAACACCTTCCTCATCATCAACCCAAGAAATTCTACTCAATATATTTTCCAGAAACGGTTTCCCTGATGTCATGGTATCCGATAATGCGACAATCTTCAAAAGCGGAGAGTTCACAATGTTTTGTCAAGATTCTGGTATTTTTTAAAAATGTATAGCTCCAGGTCATCCAGCAACAAATGGCTTAGCTGAAAGGAACATCTAGACAGTCAAAAACAAATAAGCAGCAATGAACAATGAACCATTAACAACTGTGCACAAAATAAGAGTAATACTATTAAAATACCGAGCAATACCACTAAGGAACGGAAAATCACCATCAGATCAATATCTAGGCCGACAAATCAGAATTCGCTTAGACGCACTGAAGCCTACCAAATTCGAAGGTACTTCCACTGTTAACATACCGTCAAGGCAATTAAGCGTGGGAGAAAGGGTTCAAGCCCGATATTATACGGCGAATAAAATGCTATGGAGACCAGGTGTTATTACTAAGAAAATGGGACGACTTCACTATATTGTCAAACTGGATAATGGATATACGTTCAAAAGACACATAAGCCAGCTACGTCCAACCAGTGTTCTAAATGAAAATTCAACAGATGATATCACAACAAACGAATATTTTCCATCACATGAAGCAAGTACTAAGGCAACACCAGATAACCAACAATTATCAGATCAACAAATAATCTTCCAACAATCTTTTGTCAATAACCCTGCAATTAGCAACAACCATTCCAGCACATTTTCAGTTCAACAGCCTGAAAATAATACTTATCCTCAACGATCATCAACCATCATAAATCAACAACCAATTCGGCAGTCACCACGTCAACGTATACCACCAGTTTACTTAAGGGATTATAAATAATATAATATAATAATTAATCAAGCGTGGGAGAATTGTTATGACTTTAATTATAAGTCACCTTAATGTTAATTAATTCATATTTATACTATATTGCAACTCTACTACCAATATACTCTTCTCACTCTTTTATCGAATAATTTTTCTTCTTCTATTTTGACACTTAATAAATTGGATTTTAACTTTTGTAAAACGTGGTCGGCATTCTTTTTATTCAAAGTTTTCAAGATTAAAATGAAGCAAGTCACAACAAGAATATTAAAAAAAGGAAACTTATTATTTGTATTAAAACTTAAATAAAATCTTAATAAACAAAAGGAAAGATCATGTTTTTATTTATAACTATATTTATATAATAACGAACAGAAAGGTTAATCTATAAATAAGTAAATGTACGAACTGCTGAATATCATAAGAAAGCCAGAGAAATTGTATAAACAGTGTATTTCTGAATCATAGAGGGACACGATTGTTGAATAGCTTCACGATGTTAGGATTAACGAGGTAGTTATTCTGAATTGATTTTACATTTTTGTTATATGTCATATTAATCTCTAATATGATCACTATGTAATTACGTCACCCTCATAATCTTCATTCTGCCTAAGTATTTTCAACTTAATTTCATGCTGGCGAGCTTTCAAACGCAATTCAGCTATAGAAGAATTTCGTCTGTCTTTAGGTGTCACAGGCATTCGAGTTGCATTTCTCGAACTAATAGGCTTAGCAATAGTAGGACTTAATATGGTAGGAGAAGTTAAGAGATTGCAAGATAGAGCTGCTGGAAGAAGTGGCATAGCTGACATATTGGTTAAAAGAGATTGAAAGGACGTTGAAGAAGTATTCATTGAAGCCATATTGTATGTCATTATTTGTGGTGACAACCTGAAAGAAAAGAAATATGCTTGATATAGCATACATAGGTTTTTTTGTTTTTAAATAGAATTTATAGTTTTATTTTTTAGCTTATTTTAACGAATCACGCCTATTTCAAATGAAATATTAGCTTGTTGACCTATGTCCATACAAATATATATAATATATTATAAACCAATATTATTTGTTTGCAAACTATAAGGTGCCACCACAAATAATCTTATACAGATATCGCAGCACTATACAAACAAATTTCTTCAAAAATAATTCTGTTTTACTCGGTTCAATTTATATTTTCAGTACAGGCCTTATGGAAGACAGCTTTAAAACACACTGGCACCTGTTAGTGTTTGCACCGCACTTAACCTTAGAAATTGCCACTGAAATATAAACAGAACCCTTGAGATACATTGAAATTGTTTTTTTTTGTTATCCATAATCATTGTACCATACATCTACGTACATTCCACCGTGACTAGTCTACTCTTCGGTTGTGAGGAGACTGATTGTCCATGTCCATTTGCCTCTCGCTTATTGTGTTTTTGCTATTTCTATTTGTTAAAATTATGAAAGGATTATCGAGTAAAATAAAACTTATAAAAGTTTAATTAATCTTTCTTATGTATGCGTTATACTACAAGTTGTTGAGGAAAGAAGTGATATAATAAAAAAGAAGAAGGAAGTTAAAGGAAAAATAAAATAAAATGTTAACAAAATATTGTAATAAGGATATGAAATTCAGTATAAATAGTTCAGTACAATATTTTAACACAGGAAAAAAGCTGTGTCGCACGGGTAGCATGTTCGAAGAATCTTTTTGACGGTTTTCTTTTCTCTTATTCGATTTTTTTAATTCTTTATCCCTTTGTTTCGTTGTGCTCAGAGTAAACTTCTAATAAGATTCAAAGCAACCAAAAAAAAAACAATTAGTAAAAATGTAGTGGAGAGTAAATTTGTGTGATATAAGGAACTTAATTTGGAGTTCTTATATCTACCTGTATGAATCCAGCAAAAATGTGTATGTGGTTAAGCACAGTCATTACATAGATAGGGTTAATAGAGCAGATTCATTGCAAATGATTATGCAAAATGAAATTGAAAGAGAACTGTCAAATTCGTTTCATGAAACTAAATTCATCGTGAAATGGCGCTTGCGACATAGAATGAAATATTCTTCGAATTCGAACAAGATTCATGCAGTTTTATCGTCTAATAACAGACTATGGAATCAGAATTAAAGCTTTCTTACAGCTTATGAGTGCATATATTAAGTTTAAGAAAGAAGGTCTTGTCGCTACGTATTTTTCTTACTTACTTACATCTTACATCTTTTTTTTACTTAAAAAAAACGGTTAAAATACAGCTATGCAAAATTTTGTTGAGTATTTTTAACTCGCGATTACTATTAAAATGCGTGTTATAGATTAGTGCAGAAAAAAGATAATAATCAAACATGACATTACGATGATAGAGAAACATATTTGAGTTTCTGGCGAAATTCCGTCTGTCTGTCTGCATGGATGTTATTATGGACTACGGGCTGAACGGTTGGGCCGATTGTCTTCATATTTAAAACATATATAACGTTATTTTGACATTTTCAAGAAACAAAAATATTTACAGTACCGTTAAGTAAAATCTTAATTTTCTCGGAATCGGCTTAAGGAATTTTTATGAAAACAAATCAGTGCAGTATTTAAATAGTGGATCATATTTTGGTGAACAAAAAGTTTTAGATCATAGGCTAAAAATGATACCTCCCATAAGACCGGTTATTTTTCTTCGACTTTCTCGATTTGAAATGAGATAGCTTATTGAAATTTTTAATAGTAAGGGTGAAAGGCAAATATCCTATCTTCCCTGTACTGAAAATATAAATTGAACAGAGTTTAGCTAACAAATTATTAGCTAACAAAAAAGCTATTAAGTACATTTCAATAAGAGAGAATTAGTTTAAGATTAAGAGTGTCTCCTCAAAATGCAAATAAATTCTTTTACGAAAATTGGTTTAAATTGCAACGAAAAAGTGATTCATCCGTTCTATGCTTGTGTTTGAGTATCGCGATTACGAAGCGAAATCGCATCACTATATTAGGATTTCCGTATTTGTGCGTACGGTTTTGTAGAGTAAAGGTTGGTTGTCTATAAAGTCGGTTAAGGGAACGATAATTTTACGTGATAACGTCATATAAATAATAAGGAGGCAAAGCAAACAACAGCATGGCATTTTATAAACACTTCTTGCTTCTTTGAACTCAATTAAAGTCAACAAAAAATTACTCACAAACCGTTCCGTAAAATCCACACACACACACACACACATACACACACCATTATCTACATCTTCTTTCTACTCTAACAAAACCCCGCCTATTTTGTACTTCTTTTTCTCTTGTACTTTTTGAATTTGAGCGGAATTATTATTATTTTGGGAATTTGAATTTGCCTGATTTTGGTTAAAAAAAAACACAGTAACGCATTACCGGAAGGCGTTGCATTTCTTGTCAGCATGAGTCATGTTATTTCGTATGTGTAGCGTGTCATCGATTTATTAGATGTTATCACGTCAGTAGGAATTAGGGTGGTAGTTACTGGGAATCCGGAGAGAGACAGATACAGCAATAGTCAAGAGTGAGATATTGTTTTTGCAATTATCTTTTATTTTTATTTATCAAAAGATATTTTATTACTTAGATACACATCTCACGATTACAGCAGTTGTCTTTTCTTTTTATTTTTTATTTTATTAAATTTAATTCTTTTTTTTATTTTTCTGATGATGGTGGTGGCAGACGCTTCAGTCGCGTGGTTGACCAGAGAGAACAAAAGACTATGAACAAAACTAGTTGTCAAGTGCGAATTACTTAGAATTGCTTCAATTGCTAGAATGTCACCTAGCTCCCAAATGGAATGTTTTGGTGGCACTACACCGATTCTTTAACAAATTTCAACCAGAAACCCAGTCGATAGCAGAGTTTGTTGCCTGCCTGCGGATGGACTTACCCGAGTGCGAATTCACCTGTGAATGCAAAAAGTGTGTTCCAGATAAATTTCTCAGGGCGCAGCTCATTCGTGGAGGAGTTTGTGATACCACCACAAGAGAGCAGCTTCTACAATCAGAATCAACTATAAAAACATAATCAACTATGAATAAATTCGATGAAATTGTTTCAAAGGCACTTTCACTCGAAGCGGCAAAAGTGGGTGCAAAGAAAATGTCCGTCTTAGACAAAAAAAAAGGAAGAATCGTTCCAGATAGAAACAAAATTTCAGTCAATAAAAAAATTAAAAGATTCAGCGAACCAAATTGACCAGTGCAACGACCAAGAACAAAAATCAACTACCAGGAGTTGGGTATTGCAGGGTTGTGTCTGCAATGCAGTAGGAACAACCACAACACTAAAGGTTGTCACACAGATTCGTCAAAACTAAAATGTGCGGGGTACAAAAGAACTGGGCACGTAGTTAAAGTTTGCGTTTCAACACTTTTGGGAAATCGTTCAAAACCCAACTCATCGAAAAATCATGTTTAACCAGTCCAGCATATGGTACATTCCAAATAATCGACATATACAGAAATGATTTTTCATCAGCTGATCATTTTGAGCATTATTATGCAAAAATACATATTCAAGACAAAACAATAAAATTCGAAGTGGATTCAGGTTCAGCATACACATTTTTGCATCGACATCAATTCAACTCTCTCAAGTCATCAACACAATTAAATCCAACAAATATTGTTTTTCGATCATACACGCGAGATTCATTTGTTCCGGACGACAAAGCCAGCGTCAACATTCAATATAGGGGTACGCAAATAACAGATGACCTATTCGTAGTCCAAGATGGCTGTGCAGCTTTAGTAGGAAGATCGTGGATCAGGCGCCTTAATATCAACTTGAATGAGCTGGATGAAAGTACTTCAGGTAAGAATTCACAAGCGTCTTTGAAGAAAAAATAGGATGGATTCCAGATTATAAGATCTCATTAAAGTTACGTCTGAACTTTTCACCATTTTATTCGAAAGAACGTGTTATTCCATTTGCATTAATAGAAAGTGTGGACAGTGAATTAAATTATTTGGAAAAGACTGGGATTATAACAAAAACATCGAGTAGTGATTGGGGTTCGCCGTTAGTGGTTATACCCAAGGCTGACGGAGGGGTACGGCTTTGCGTCGATTATAAAGTTGGCGTCAATCAACGCCTCATAAGTGCCCACTACCCTATCAGAAAAATCGATCAAATTTTTAATAACCTTCGAAATTCAAAGTAGGTACTTTTGCAGACTTGATTTGTATAAGGCATATCTGCATGTACCAGTTGACGAACATTCAAGTATTATTCAAACTATTCGTTTTTCGTTTGGCATAAAAACTGCTCCAGCTGACTTCAATAGAATAATAGATCAAACCTTACGTGATGTTCCAAAAACAAAATTATACTTTGACGATATTATTATACACGACAAAATTCGACTGACACTTCAATCGTTCAAAATGTTCTTTTTTCGAAAATAAAATTGAATTCTTAGCTCACACTATAAAACATAATAAAGTTTTGAAATCTCCATCCTAATTCAACTGATGATATAAGGCGATTTTTCGGACTAGTTACACACTATACGTATTCCAGATTCATTCCAAACGTTTCAACAATAACAACACCACTTCGTGAGCTTCTACATAAAATTGCATTGTTTAAGTGGTCAATGAGTATCAAAAAGCCTTCAACAGCCTCAAAAATGAAATCGCTAGTGATCATGTATTAATGCCATACAACCCAGAATTGCCGATTCAACTTGCATGTGACGCAAGCCCTACAGGAATAGCGGGGGTATTATTGCATTTGATTGGTGGTAAAGAAAGGCCTATTGCGTTTGCGTCTAGATCGTTAATTTCATCTGAGCAAAATTACTCTCAGCTAGACAGAGAGTCTAGCTTCATTAGATAATGAAGTTCATTCAATTTGCTTCGAAATTGTTAATCAAATTAATCCAAATAAAATCAATTATAAGACACTGAAGTATGAAACGCAACAAGATGAAACTCTGTCAAACATTTTGTTCAATTTGCGTAATAAAAGAAATACGAAATCAGAGTATACTACTGACAGCAACGTTCTATTCAGATACCAGAGAGTAGTTATTCCAAGTAATCTAGAGCAGACTGTTTTGAAAGAGCTTCATCATACTCATGTTGGAGCGACAAAAATGAAGCAGCTTGCCAGTCGTTGCGTGTATTGGACTTGAATAAACAAAGACATCGAATTTTTCGTGCGATCGTGCTCTGCATGTGCATCAACTTACAATCCAGAGAAAACTTCTCTAAAAACAATTGGCAACGCATTCACATTGATTATGCGGGTCCATATCAAGGAAATTATTATCTTGTAGTTGTGGATGCTAAGTCGAAATGGGCAGAAGTAGGAGTATACACAGCAACACCTTCCTCATCATCAACCCAAGAAATTCTACTCAATATATTTTCCAGAAACGGTTTCCCTGATGTCATGGTATCCGATAATGCGACAATCTTCAAAAGCGGAGAGTTCACAATGTTTTGTCAAGATTCTGGTATTTTTTAAAAATGTATAGCTCCAGGTCATCCAGCAACAAATGGCTTAGCTGAAAGGAACATCTAGACAGTCAAAAACAAATAAGCAGCAATGAACAATGAACCATTAACAACTGTGCACAAAATAAGAGTAATACTATTCAAATACCGAGCAATACCACTAAGGAACGGAAAATCACCATCAGATCAATATCTAGGCCGACAAATCAGAATTCGCTTAGACGCACTGAAGCCTACCAAATTCGAAGGTACTTCCACTGTTAACATACCGTCAAGGCAATTAAGCGTGGGAGAAAGGGTTCAAGCCCGATATTATACGGCGAATAAAATGCTATGGAGACCAGGTGTTATTACTAAGAAAATGGGACGACTTCACTATATTGTCAAACTGGATAATGGATATACGTTCAAAAGACACATAAGCCAGCTACGTCCAACCAGTGTTCTAAATGAAAATTCAACAGATGATATCACACCAAACGAATATTTTCCATCACATGAAGCAAGTACTAAGGCAACACCAGATAACCAACAATTATCAGATCAACAAATAATCTTCCAACAATCTTTTGTCAATAACCCTGCAATTAGCAACAACCATTCCAGCACATTTTCAGTTCAACAGCCTGAAAATAATACTTATCCTCAACGATCATCAACCATCATAAATCAACAACCAATTCGGCAGTCACCACGTCAACGTATACCACCAGTTTACTTAAGGGATTATAAATAATATAATATAATAATTAATCAAGCGTGGGAGAATTGTTATGACTTTAATTATAAGTCACCTTAATGTTAATTAATTCATATTTATACTATATTGCAACTCTACTACCAATATACTCTTCTCACTCTTTTATCGAATAATTTTTCTTCTTCTATTTTGACACTTAATAAATTGGATTTTAACTTTTGTAAAACGTGGTCGGCATTCTTTTTATTCAAAGTTTTCAAGATTAAAATGAAGCAAGTCACAACAAGAATAGTAAAAAAAGGAAACTTATTATTTGTATTAAAACTTAAATAAAATCTTAATAAACAAAAGGAAAGATCATGTTTTTATTTATAACTATATTTATATAATAACGAACAGAAAGGTTAATCTATAAATAAGTAAATGTACGAACTGCTGAATATCATAAGAAAGCCAGAGAAATTGTATAAACAGTGTATTTCTGAATCATAGAGGGACACGATTGTTAAATAGCTTCACGATGTTAGGATTAACGAGGTAGTTATTCTGAATTGATTTTACATTTTTGTTATATGTCATATTAATCTCTAATATGATCACTATGTAATTACGTCACCCTCATAATCTTCATTCTGCCTAAGTATTTTCAACTTAATTTCATGCTGGCGAGCTTTCAAACGCAATTCAGCTATAGAAGAATTTCGTCTGTCTTTAGGTGTCACAGGCATTCGAGTTGCATTTCTCGAACTAATAGGCTTAGCAATAGTAGGACTTAATATGGTAGGAGAAGTTAAGAGATTGCAAGATAGAGCTGCTGGAAGAAGTGGCATAGCTGACATATTGGTTAAAAGAGATTGAAAGGACGTTGAAGAAGTATTCATTGAAGCCATATTGTATGTCATTATTTGTGGTGACAACCTGAAAGAAAAGAAATATGCTTGATATAGTATACATAGGTTTTTTTGTTTTTAAATTGAATTTATAGTTTTATTTTTTAGCTTATTTTAACGAATCACGCCTATTTCAAATGAACCATTAGCTTGTTGACCTATGTCCATACAAATATATATAATATATTATAAACCAATATTATTTGTTTGCAAACTATAAGGTGCCACCACAAATAATCTTATACAGATATCGCAGCACTATACAAACAAATTTCTTCAAAAATAATTCTGTTTTACTCGGTTCAATTTATATTTTCAGTACAGGCCTTAAAACACACTGGCACCTGTTAGTGTTTGCACCGCACTTAACCTTAGAAATTGCCACTGAAATATAAACAGAACCCTTGAGATACATTGAAATAGTTTTTTTTTGTTATCATTGTACCATACATCTACGTACATTCCACCGTGACTAGTCTACTCTTCGGTTGTGAGGAGACTGATTGTCCATGTCCATTTGCCTCTCGCTTATTGTGTTTTTGCTATTTCTATTTGTTAAAATTATGAAAGGATTATCGAGTAAAATAAAACTTATAAAAGTTTAATTAATCTTTCTTATGTATGCGTTATACTACAAGTTGTTGAGGAAAGAAGTGATATAATAAAAAAGAAGAAGGAAGTTAAAGGAAAAATAAAATAAAATGTTAACAAAATATTGTAATAAGGATATGAAATTCAGTATAAATAGTTCAGTACAATATTTTAACACAGGAAAAAAGCTGTGTCGCACGGGTAGCATGTTCGAAGAATCTTTTTGACGGTTTTCTTTTCTCTTATTCGATTTTTTTAATTCTTTATCCCTTTGTTTCGTTGTGCTCAGAGTAAACTTCTAATAAGATTCAAAGCAACCAAAAAAAAAACAATTAGTAAAAATGTAGTGGAGAGTAAATTTGTGTGATATAAGGAACTTAATTTGGAGTTCTTATATCTACCTGTATGAATCCAGCAAAAATGTGTATGTGGTTAAGCACAGTCATTACATAGATAGGGTTAATAGAGCAGATTCATTGCAAATGATTATGCAAAATGAAATTGAAAGAGAACTGTCAAATTCGTTTCATGAAACTAAATTCATCGTGAAATGGCGCTTGCGACATAGAATGAAATATTCTTCGAATTCGAACAAGATTCATGCAGTTTTATCGTCTAATAACAGACTATGGAATCAGAATTAAAGCTTTCTTACAGCTTATGAGTGCATATATTAAGTTTAAGAAAGAAGGTCTTGTCGCTACGTATTTTTCTTACTTACTTACATCTTACATCTTTTTTTTACTTAAAAAAAACGGTTAAAATACAGCTATGCAAAATTTTGTTGAGTATTTTTAACTCGCGATTACTATTAAAATGCGTGTTATAGATTAGTGCAGAAAAAAGATAATAATCAAACATGACATTACGATGATAGAGAAACATATTTGAGTTTCTGGCGAAATTCCGTCTGTCTGTCTGCATGGATGTTATTATGGACTACGGGCTGAACGGTTGGGCCGATTGTCTTCATATTTATAACATATATAACGTTATTTTGACATTTTCAAGAAACAAAAATATTTACAGTACCGTTAAGTAAAATCTTAATTTTCTCGGAATCGGCTTAAGGAATTTTTATGAAAACAAATCAGTGCAGTATTTAAATAGTGGATCATATTTTGGTGAACAAAAAGTTTTAGATCATAGGCTAAAAATGATACCTCCCATAAGACCGGTTATTTTTCTTCGACTTTCTCGATTTGAAATGAGATAGCTTATTGAAATTTTTAATAGTAAAGGTGAAAGGCAAATATCCTATCTTCCCTGTACTGAAAATATAAATTGAACAGAGTTTAGCTAACAAATTATTAGCTAACAAAAAAGCTATTAAGTACATTTCAATAAGAGAGAATTAGTTTAAGATTAAGAGTGTCTCCTCAAAATGCAAATAAATTCTTTTACGAAAATTGGTTTAAATTGCAACGAAAAAGTGATTCATCCGTTCTATGCTTGTGTTTGAGTATCGCGATTACGAAGCGAAATCGCATCACTATATTAGGATTTCCGTATTTGTGCGTTCGGTTTTGTAGAGTAAAGGTTGGTTGTCTATAAAGTCGGTTAAGGGAACGATAATTTTACGTGATAACGTCATATATATAATAAGGAGGCAAAGCAAACAACAGCATGGCATTTTATAAACACTTCTTGCTTCTTTGAACTCAATTAAAGTCAACAAAAAATTACTCACAAACCGTTCCGTAAAATCCACACACACACACACACACATACACACACCATTATCTACATCTTCTTTCTACTCTAACAAAACCCCGCCTATTTTGTACTTCTTTTTCTCTTGTACTTTTTGAATTTGAGCGGAATTATTATTATTTTGGGAATTTGAATTTGCCTGATTTTGGTTAAAAAAAAACACAGTAACGCATTACCGGAAGGCGTTGCATTTCTTGTCAGCATGAGTCATGTTATTTCGTATGTGTAGCGTGTCATCGATTTATTAGATGTTATCACGTCAGTAGGAATTAGGGTGGTAGTTACTGGGAATCCGGAGAGAGACAGATACAGCAATAGTCAAGAGTGAGATATTGTTTTTGCAATTATCTTTTATTTTTATTTATCAAAAGATATTTTATTTCTAAGATACACATCTCACGATTACAGCAGTTGTCTATTCTTTTTATTTTTTATTTTATTAAATTTAATTCTTTTTTTTATTTTTCTGATGATGGTGGTGGCAGACGCTTCAGTCGCGTGGTTGACCAGAGAGAACAAAAGACTATGAACAAAACTAGTTGTCAAGTGCGAATTACTTAGAATTGCTTCAATTGCTAGAATGTCACCTAGCTCCCAAATGGAATGTTTTGGTGGCACTACACCGATTCTTTAACAAATTTCAACCAGAAACCCAGTCGATAGCAGAGTTTGTTGCCTGCCTGCGGTTGGACTTACCCGAGTGCGAATTCACCTGTGAATGCAAAAAGTGTGTTCCAGATAAATTTCTCAGGGCGCAGCTCATTCGTGGAGGAGTTTGTGATACCACCACAAGAGAGCAGCTTCTACAATCAGAATCAACTATAAAAACATAATCAACTATGAATAAATTCGATGAAATTGTTTCAAAGGCACTTTCACTCGAAGCGGCAAAAGTGGGTGCAAAGAAAATGTCCGTCTTAGACAAAAAAAAAGGAAGAATCGTTCCAGATAGAAACAAAATTTCAGTCAATAAAAAAATTAAAAGATTCAGCGAACCAAATTGACCAGTGCAACGACCAAGAACAAAAATCAACTACCAGGAGTTGGGTATTGCAGGGTTGTGTCTGCAATGCAGTAGGAACAACCACAACACTAAAGGTTGTCACACAGATTCGTCAAAACTAAAATGTGCGGGGTACAAAAGAACTGGGCACGTAGTTAAAGTTTGCGTTTCAACACTTTTGGGAAATCGTTCAAAACCCAACTCATCGAAAAATCATGTTTAACCAGTCCAGCATATGGTACATTCCAAATAATCGACATATACAGAAATGATTTTTCATCAGCTGATCATTTTGAGCATTATTATGCAAAAATACATATTCAAGACAAAACAATAAAATTCGAAGTGGATTCAGGTTCAGCATACACATTTTTGCATCGACATCAATTCAACTCTCTCAAGTCATCAACACAATTAAATCCAACAAATATTGTTTTTCGATCATACACGCGAGATTCATTTGTTCCGGACGACAAAGCCAGCGTCAACATTCAATATAGGGGTACGCAAATAACAGATGACCTATTCGTAGTCCAAGATGGCTGTGCAGCTTTAGTAGGAAGATCGTGGATCAGGCGCCTTAATATCAACTTGAATGAGCTGGATGAAAGTACTTCAGGTAAGAATTCACAAGCGTCTTTGAAGAAAAAATAGGATGGATTCCAGATTATAAGATCTCATTAAAGTTACGTCTGAACTTTTCACCATTTTATTCGAAAGAACGTCCAATTCCATATGCATTAATAGAAAGTGTGGACAGTGAATTAAATTATTTGGAAAAGACTGGGATTATAACAAAAACATCGAGTAGTGATTGGGGTTCGCCGTTAGTGGTTATACCCAAGGCTGACGGAGGGGTACGGCTTTGCGTCGATTATAAAGTTGGCGTCAATCAACGCCTCATAAGTGCCCACTACCCTATCAGAAAAATCGATCAAATTTTCAATAACCTTCGAAATTCAAAGTAGGTACTTTTGCAGACTTGATTTGTATAAGGCATATCTGCATGTACCAGTTGACGAACATTCAAGTATTATTCAAACTATTCGTTTTTCGTTTGGCATAAAAACTGCTCCAGCTGACTTCAATAGAATAATAGATCAAACCTTACGTGATGTTCCAAAAACAAAATTATACTTTGACGATATTATTATACACGGCCAGCCACTTTCGGAATGCAAATGTTATCTAATTGCTTGCTTAAAACAACTTCAAAAATTCGACTGACACTTCAATCGTTCAAAATGTTCTTTTTTCGAAAATAAAATTGAATTCTTAGCTCACACTAGAAAACATAATAAAGTTTTGAAATCTCCATCCTAATTCAACTGATGATATAAGGCGATTTTTCGGACTAGTTACACACTATACGTATTCCAGATTCATTCCAAACGTTTCAACAATAACAACACCACTTCGTGAGCTTCTACATAAAATTGCATTGTTTAAGTGGTCAATGAGTATCAAAAAGCCTTCAACAGCCTCAAAAATGAAATCGCTAGTGATCATGTATTAATGCCATACAACCCAGAATTACCGATTCAACTTGCATGTGACGCAAGCCCTACAGGAATAGCGGGGGTATTATTGCATTTGATTGGTGGTAAAGAAAGGCCTATTGCGTTTGCGTCTGGATCGTTAATTTCATCTGAGCAAAATTACTCTCAGCTAGACAGAGAGTCTAGCTTCATTAGATAATGAAGTTCATTCAATTTGCTTCGAAATTATTAATCAAATTAATCCAAGTAAAATCAATTATAAGACACTGAAGTATGAAACGCAACAAGATGAAACTCTGTCAAACATTTTGTTCAATTTGCGATATAAAAGAAATACGAAATCAGAGTATACTACTGACAGCAACGTTCTATTCAGATACCAGAGAGTAGTTATTCCAAGTAATCTAGAGCAGACTGTTTTGAAAGAGCTTCATCATACTCATGTTGGAGCGACAAAAATGAAGCAGCTTGCCAGTCGTTGCGTGTATTGGACTTGAATAAACAAAGACATCGAATTTTTCGTGCGATCGTGCTCTGCATGTGCATCAACTTACAATCCAGAGAAAACTTCTCTAAAAACAATTGGCAACGCATTCACATTGATTATGCGGGTCCATATCAAGGAAATTATTATCTTGTAGTTGTGGATGCTAAGTCGAAATGGGCAGAAGTAGGAGTATACACAGCAACACCTTCCTCATCATCAACCCAAGAAATTCTACTCAATATATTTTCCAGAAACGGTTTCCCTGATGTCATGGTATCCGATAATGCGACAATCTTCAAAAGCGGAGAGTTCACAATGTTTTGTCAAGATTCTGGTATTTTTTAAAAATGTATAGCTCCAGGTCATCCAGCAACAAATGGCTTAGCTGAAAGGAACATCTAGACAGTCAAAAACAAATAAGCAGCAATGAACAATGAACCATTAACAACTGTGCACAAAATAAGAGTAATACTATTAAAATACCGAGCAATACCACTAAGGAACGGAAAATCACCATCAGATCAATATCTAGGCCGACAAATCAGAATTCGCTTAGACGCACTGAAGCCTACCAAATTCGAAGGTACTTCCACTGTTAACATACCGTCAAGGCAATTAAGCGTGGGAGAAAGGGTTCAAGCCCGATATTATACGGCGAATAAAATGCTATGGAGACCAGGTGTTATTACTAAGAAAATGGGACGACTTCACTATATTGTCAAACTGGATAATGGATATACGTTCAAAAGACACATAAGCCAGCTACGTCCAACCAGTGTTCTAAATGAAAATTCAACAGATGATATCACACCAAACGAATATTTTCCATCACATGAAGCAAGTACTAAGGCAACACCAGATAACCAACAATTATCAGATCAACAAATAATCTTCCAACAATCTTTTGTCAATAACCCTGCAATTAGCAACAACCATTCCAGCACATTTTCAGTTCAACAGCCTGAAAATAATACTTATCCTCAACGATCATCAACCATCATAAATCAACAACCAATTCGGCAGTCACCACGTCAACGTATACCACCAGTTTACTTAAGGGATTATAAATAATATAATATAATAATTAATCAAGCGTGGGAGAAATGCTATGACCTTAATCATTAGTCATTATATTATAACCTTAATGTTAATTAATTTATATTTATACTATATTGCAACACTACTACCAATAAACTCTTCTCACTCTTTTATCGAATAATGTTTCTTCTTCTTTTTTGACACTTAATAAATTAGATTTTAACTTTTGTAAAACGTGGTCGGCATTCTTTTTATTCAAAGTTTTCAAGATTAAAATGAAGCAAGTCACAACAAGAATATTAAAAAAAGGAAACTTATTATTTGTATTAAAACTTAAATAAAATCTTAATAAACAAAAGGAAAGATCATGCTTTTATTTATAACTATATTTATATAATAACGAACAGAAAGGTTAATCTATAAATAAGTAAATGTACGAACTGCTGAATATCATAAGAAAGCCAGATAAATTGTATAAATAGTGTATTTCTGAATCATAGAGGGACACGATTGTTAAATAGCATCACGATGTTAGGATTAAGGAGGTAGTTATTCTGAATTGATTTTACATTTTTGTTATATGTCATATTAATCTCTACTATGATCACTATGTAATTACGTCACCCTCATCGTCTTCATTCTGCCTAAGTATTTTCAACTTCATTTCATGCTGGCGAGCTTTCAAACGCAATTCAGCTATAGAAGAACTTCGTCTGTCTTCAGGTGTCACAGGCATTCGAGTTGCATTTCTCGAACTAATAGGCTTAGCAATAGTAGGACTTAATATGGTAGGAGAAGTTAAGAGATTGCAAGATAGAGCTGCTGGAAGAAGTGGCATAGCTGACATATTGGTTAAAAGAGATTGAAAGGACGTTGAAGAAGTATTCATTGAAGCCATATTGTGTGTCATTATTTCTGGTGACAACCTGAAAAAAAAAATATGCTTGATATAACATACATAGGTTTTTTGTTTTTGAATAGAATTTATAGTTTTATTTTTTAGCTTATTTTAACGAATCACGCCTATTTCAAATGAACCATTAGCTTGTTGACCTATGTCCATAAAAATATATATAATATATTATAAACCAATATTATTTGTTTGCAAATTATAAGGTGCCACCACATACAATCATATACAGATATCGGAGCACTATACAAAAAAATTTCTTCAAAAATAATTCTATTTTACTCGGTTCAATTTATATTTTCAGTACAGGCCTTATGGAAGACATTCACAAAAAACTTTTTGTAAGTGCAGTTTTAATGATCTGACATTAAAGTTCGGGCGTGCTTATTTTCGATAAATAATTGTTAAAAAACAATAAAAATGTTTAATTTGTGTGTAAAGTGCAGTTCTTTTTTGCTGCTGGTTCAACATTTTACCAAGTTCACGGTTGACAGCAATTACACAGTTGACTGATCAACAAAAAGAAACATTAAATATTATAAAAAACAACATAAACTCAAAAACAAATATCAAAACACTTCAATTTAATAGTCTCACATAAAAAATATAATAGCATACAATAGTTATCGCAATCGTAAATATCATTTCATTTTTAATAGATTAAACTTCAGGCAATTATTCATTAGTAGATTTCTTCTCCAGTATTTAATATTTCAATTATCGACTCTTCTATAATTATATATAAGTTGTTTTCTGTTATAACTTAAAGATCCTTTTTGCTCGGATCTTATCTTTCCATGCTGCTTTGAATTTAAGAATACAAAGGAAAGGAATGGATAATCAAATCAAACTTATTTTATTTTCTCGGTTTACAGATGACAGCTGATGAGTGCACTTCGTTTTTAATAATGAGGAGTGCGTTCCTTCGACAATTCGTTACTTCGTGTTTTCAACGTTCAGGTTTCAAGTTCGCTGTTTATGTTGCAATTCGTTTCGTTCGCCAGATTAATGTCGTGAGTAATTATTTAAGTGATATTATTCTACCTTGCCAGAAATTCTTATGTATTAATAATTTTTATTTATACTTATAAAAATTAAATTTATTGGCGCGACTGCCTAGTGACTTATACTCTCAACCATTCCTGTGTGTGTGTTGATAATCTACAAGAATGGAAGGGACCTACAATTTACCGCCAAGTCCGAACGGCTACATGAGATGCACTTTTTCGACACAAATTTTACTCTTGGAGGTTTTGTTAGTTCCTCGCAAGAGGCAGTACACCGGAAAAGATGGTTTAATTTGTGTGTAAAGTGCAGTTACTTTGATATATTATGTGTTTAACAAACATTTGTGGGGTTTTTCTGTGATACTTTAATGTAAACCAATTTGTAATTGAATTCGTGTTTGTATCTAGGTTAACCTTGTGTCTTTTAATTTGTTTTTGTTTTGTGTTTAAGTTTAAAGTTAATTACAGTGTATAACTATATGTACTTAATTGATTAATGTGTTGGATTTTTGTTTTCCCTTTTTTTCTTACAGGTAATACAATCGATGTTTGTTTATTCGATGTCAAGGGTGCTCCGTTGTGATTGGGCGAGTTTGTTTGGTAAGTACAGTGGGGTTCAAAAAAATTTCAATTTATTAAACTTCTTTTCTTTTTTTAGGTTATGAAGCCGTGACAACGTTTCCAGCGAACCTTTTTTTTGTAATTTAAGATGTATTTTATAGTTTTAGATTAAGTATTGCAGTGTTTTTAAATGAAAATTATATAAATATTTTTTAATTTTAATTCGATTTATTGTAATTCATATATACAAATTTGTTCACTTTGTATTAAGTATTTATTTCGTTGAAAAAAAAAATAAAAAAAAAATAAAGTTGTTCTTTTTTGCTGCTGGTTCAACATTGACCAAGTTCACGGTTGAGAGCAATTACACAGTTAACTGATCAACAAAAAGAAACACTAAATACTATAAAAAACAACTTAAACTCAAAAACAAATATCAAAACACTTCAATTTAACAGTCTCACATAAAAAAAGTAATAGGCATACAATAGTTATCACAATCGTAAATATCATTTAATTTTCAATAGATTAAACTTCTGGCAGTTATTCATTAGTAGATTTCTTCTCCAGTATTTAATATTTCAATTATCGACTCTTCTATAATTATATATAAGTTGTTTTCTGTTATAACTTAAAGACCCTTTTTGCTCGGATCTTGTCTTTCCATGCTTTTTTAATTTAAGAATACAAAGGAAAGGAATGGATAATCAAATCAAACTTATTTTATTTTCTCGGTTTACAGACGACAGCCGATGAGTGCACTTCGTTTGTTGTAATGAGAAGTACGTTCCTTCAACAATTCGTTCCTTCGTGTATTCAACGTTCAGGTTTCAAGTTCGCTGTTTAAGTTGCAATTCGTTTCGTTTGCCAGAATAATGTCGTGAGCAATTATTTAAGTTCGAAGTTCGAAGTGTGCGGAGTCAGACGCATTTCCTTATCGCTCCCCATTTTTTTTTTTGCGTTCTTAAACAATTTTCTTGTAATTTATTTGTCTGTTAAGGATGGATAAGTGCACAGTTTGTGGTCTTAGACTTCTTCGCGAAAATTTTATCAAATGTGAAGGGTTTTGTGGTTCAATTTTTCACAAAAATGTGCTCAAATTTGCAAAGAATCTGCCAAAGCCCTCCATGCAGATCGCAACTTATTGTGGCGCTGTGCTAACTGCATTGTCATCAGTGGTTCCCTTCTATCTATTATAGTGCAAATTAAATCTGACGTTACAGAAATTAAATCTAAACTATGCAATGACACTGAGTCTTTGAATGGCTCTATTTCCAAGTCCAAACCCAAAAATAAAAAGGATGTTTCATTACAAACTGATATAAATAGTGATTCAATTATTACAACAAATAAATCGAACGATTCATCAAAATTGCCGCTAGGTGTACCTATTGAAATGGCACTATCGCAATTACAACAACAATCCGAGTATGAAGCACAAAACGCTCATCAAAGCATATATGCTTCAAGTGTTGTTGCTTCTACGTCATCACAACATCAATCTGCTTTGAAACCAGAAGTTCATCATCAAACTGGAGAAAATAATATAAGCATGCATATCGCTCCAATCGCATTACAAAAGCAAAGTCTGGACCTAATGACTGTTGGTGATCGATTGCAGAGAAAAAGTCGAAAAGTTCGAAACCGAATCACGAAGCTGTTAGGTACAGCAAGTCATACTTCTGCTGACACAACCTTATCATCAGTTCCTAAACCCCGCTACCTTCATCTTTCTCGTTTGAACAAATGTGAAACGGAAAAAAACATCAAGTCGTATGCAGCAAGTGTGCTAAATTTACCGGAAAATGTGCTTCAATGTAATAAATTGATTAAAGCCGATGCTGAGCCGATGTTACTAAGATGCATTTTATCAATTTCAAACTCGGAATTCCGGCCCATGCTTTTGAAGATGCACTTAATCCAGCGATTTGGCCCATTGGGGTTCAAATAAAAAAATTTATCAACATTCCAAAAAACGAAATTCTTCCTGCTGCGAAGGAGGCAGCGCAAACCTAAAATGTGCTTCTTCATCGTCACCTTCTCCGTCTAAGCTCAATGTTTATTACCAAAATGCAGGAGGCTTACGCACTAAAACTAGTGAGCTTTTCGTTAACTCTTCATTACATGAATTTGATGTGATAGTAATTACTGAGACATGGTTAAAAGAAAGCTTTTTATCTTCCGAAATGTTTGATGCAACTTATGTCGTGTATCGTGTGGATCGTCCTATTGAATCTGGAATGCAACGTGGAGGTGGAGTTTTAATCGCTGTACGTTCTTCGTTAGCTAGTCGGCAGTGCGATTTACCTACATATTCATCTTTCTTTGACCAACTTTGTGTGCATGTTATCACTAAAGATCATGAATTTTGCTTTATTGTAAGTTACATTAGACCGAATAGTAGTCTTCAATTATATGAACAACTTATGTCAAATATAATCGGAGTGGTGAAAGAGTTAACAACTAACCAGTTTCCATGTGTGTTAGGTGACTTCAACGTTGGTGACATAGATTGGTGCTTTGTAGCTGATGAACAAATCCTGATGCCATTTAATGTTACGTCAGACATAGAAACTGAAGTTGTTGACTCTGTAGCTTTGCTAGGTTTATTTCAAATAAATCATTCCAAAAATATATTAGGTAGAATATTAGATCTTATTTTTTGCAATAATGATTATAAATACTATCTGTATTAATCATATTTTCCTTTGGTTAATAATCAACTTCATCATAAAGCAGTTAATGTAATTTTTGAGTTTTATGAATTTAACCAGAAGTGTGTAACTGATAACTGCGTTAACTATAATTTTAATAAAGCCAATTTCACAGGACTAAACAATTTTTTTAGTTCAATTGATTGGGAATTTAGACTTTGCAACAGATCTGTTAATGATATGTATGTAGTTTTTAAAGAAACAATTTTTTATGGAATTAAACAGTTCGTTCCGGTTTTAAAGAAAAAGTCGTGTTTTAAGCTCCCTTGGTTTAATAAAAGATTAAAAAATTTAGAAAATTTTTGTTTTTGTTAAAAACAAGGCTTTTAAGCGTTCGAAAAAATCAGGTAAACCTGAGGATCATGCTCGTTTTCTTCAGCTAAGGAGAGAATTTGCTTTTTTGAGTACATTTTTGTATCTTCAACATATAAGTGCTGTTGAGATAAATATTAAAAAGAACAGCAAATCATTTTGGGTCTTTTTAAATTCCAAACGAAGAAGTTCTTTTTTGCCGTTACAGATGGAACTTAATAACGAAAGGTCATGCGATTTAAAATCATCTTGCAATTTATTTGCAAAATGCTTTCAATCTAACTATAATAAAGACATTATTTTAAATATTATCGATTTATATCCAACTATTTCCCCTATTATAGATTTTGATTTAAAGTGTTTTTCAGATCAAGATGTTCTTGATGGTTTAATTGAACTCGATTCAAATTAAAAAGCTGGAGTTGATAATATTCCGCCATCTTTATTACATAATTGCGCTCCATCAATTTGTAGCGCGTTAAAAATAATTTTTAATAAATCCTTATTAACTGGTGTTTTTATAGAAGAGTGGAAAATATCTTACATAAATCCAATTTTTAAAAGTGACCTTAAACACCTGGTAAAAAATTACCGACCAATATCAAAACTCTCTGCCGTGCCAAAGGTATTTGAAAAGTTGGTTACCCAAAGGCTAATTTTTTCAATCAAGGAAGTTATAACGCCAAAACAACATGGGTTTGTAAGTGGTCGTTCAACTTCGACAAATTTGTGCCTATTTTCTCAATTCTGTTTAAGATCTATGGAGAATAGGAAGCAAGTGGATGTCCTGTACACAGACTTCGTCAAGGCTTTTGACAGAGTTCATCACGAACTATTAATTCAAAAACTTCGAAAATTGGGTTTGAATGAACATTTTCTGATTTGGTTGTGTTCCTACTTGTCGAATCGGAAACAGGTCGTCCAGATTGAAGGTTTTTCATCAGACTATATTCAAGTTTATTCAGTTCTTCCCCAAGGTAGTCACCTTGGACCAATTTTGTTCAATTTATTTATAAATGATATTCCGCAAGTTCTTAATTTTTCGGACTGTTTGATGTTTGCGGATGATGTTAAATTTAATCGTGAAATATCTTCGGATTGTGACTGTTTAAACTTCCAAAACGACATTGATATGTTTATATTTTGGTGCAAATACAACCACCTGGAGCTAAATTTTGCAAAATGTAAGATTTTTAGTGCCTATAGAACTTTATCCCCGATAACATTTATTTATAAATTTGAAAATGAATCACTCACAAGAGCAAGCGAAGTTAAAGATCTTGGAGTTATATTCGACTCAAAATTTTCTTTTTCAGCTCACATTGATTTTATTGTATCAAAGGCAAATTCTATGTTGGGTTTTCTTAAACGAACTTCGACTGTATTTAAAGATGCTTATACATTAAAGGCAATTTTCATGGCATTGGTGCTACCTATCTTAGAGTATTGTTGTGTCGTCTGGTCACCGTATTATGAAAATGCTATTAATAGAATAGAAAAAATTCAAAGAAGATTCACGCGTTTTGCCTTAAGAAGTATGAGATGGTCCGCTGAACTACCTGATTATTTTTCAAGATGCGCGTTATTAGATTTGAAAACTTTGGAAAGCCGCAGACAAGCTCAATACGTTCTTTTTATCAAAGATATTTTGACTTTAAATATTAAATCTGAAGAACTTCTGGTTTTAGTTTCTTTTTACGTTCCGGAAAGATCGCTAAGAAACAGAAATAACATACTCTATATTCCCAATCACCGAACAAATTATGGTCTTAATAACCCAGTAACTCGTTCTCTTACATTGTACAATTCTATTTCATGTGAAGTCGGATCTCTCTATGAGTAGGGATAGTTTTAAAAAAATTGTCCAAAATCTATTTCACCTTCACCAAGTTTGAGTAAGAATATATAATTAAGTTAAGCAAACATTTGTAATCAAAAGATAATATAAATCCATTGATGATAAATAAATAAATAAATTAAGTGATATTATTCTACCTTGCCAGAAATTCTTAGATATTAATAATTTTGTATTTATACTTATAGAAATTAAATTTATTGGCGCGACAGCTCCTTTAGGGGCCAAGGCCTAGTGACTTATACTCTCAACCATTCCTGTGTGTGTGTTGATAATCTACAAGAATGGAAGGGACCTACAGTTTACCGCCGAGTCCGAACGGCTACATGAGATGCACTTTTTCGAGACAAATTTTACTCTTGGAGGTTTTGTTAGTTCCTCGCAAGAGGCAGTACCCCGGAAAAGAAGGTGACTGTGAGCGGGATTCGAACCCAGGCTCATTCGCTTAGCAGTCCAACACACTAACCACTAAGCCACGGGGCATTATATTTATACATGTTTAGACAAACAAAAAAAAAGGAAGATAAAAAACTTAACAGAATAAAAGAAATGTACCTATGGAAATATATATTTATCGAATATGAAAGTACATGTAAACAAAAATAAAAAAAGTGAACGTATGATATGTTAATTAACTAAAAAATCAAATGAAATTAAAAATCAGAAAATTAAACAGAATAAAAAATGTTTCTATGGAAACATATAACATTGAAAATCTAACTACAAACATGTAAAACAATTTGGAATAGTTTACCCGGCGAGATTTTCCCTTGCCATTTTGATCTGCAAACATTCAAAACCAATATTAATCGACACCTCGTATCTCTTCGCTCCCTATCTTCCTAATGCGCGCGTAGTGTGTTCTACATTAAAAGGGAAACAAATAGTCCGTTGTGCGCGCGTTAATTATAAGAAAAACATACGAAAAGTGGTTTTATGAACATTTTAAAATTAACAAGATATTCTACGTAATGAAATTAATAATAAAAACTCGTTACTTGTGAAAAGTAAGATAGAAAAAAAACAGAATAAAATAATTGTATTTTTTGCTTTGTAAAATGAACTAGTTTAATAGATTTATCAAGAAAAAATATTTCAATAAATAAAAAAAAAATAAACTAAAGAGCAACAGGAGAAAAATGTTATTTCTTAAAATAAGAAACTGTATAATTATTTTAGGTTAATAATGTTTTTGGGACCAAAAATAATTTGGTGGGGAGGTGATATATAAAAATAAATCAGTTTTTCATCACACTTCATTTTTACACGATAGAGATCGTGTGTGTTTTTAATCTTTTTTCTCACTTCATCTTTTATGAAGAAAAAGTCGAGAGCTTTATTTAAACGAAGCCCTGCTTAGCAACAAAGTGACGCCTAGGCTTCTTACTTTCTTGTGAAGTCCAGTTATTCCTGTATTTAAGTGAGTTCTGTGCCTTTCATATTGTTCTTCTTCTTAAAAGATTATTGTGAAATGGTTCTCGTAAATGAATTGTTGTGACCTTAATCATAAGTCATTATATTATAACCTTAATGTTAATTTATTCGTATTCATATATACTATATTGCAACTCTTTACTACTAATATACTCTTCTTATTCTTTTATTGAATTGGATTTTAACTTTTGTAAAACGTGGTTGGGATTCTTTTTATTCAAAGTTTTCAAGATTAAAATACAGCAAGTCACAACAAATTGGCCACGAGGTAAACTTGAAATTCAACTATTTGGTAAAGTGCCAATTCTATTCAATATGGATGCAAAACAATTCTCAGACTTTTTGTCTGTCCAACAAAATATGATGGAACAACTATTTCAAGTGACCAACACCAACGCCACCAGCACCAACGCCACCAGCACCACCAACACCACCACCTCCACGAGACCCCAGAATCCAACACCAACATCTCTAATTCCAAACTTCGAACAATTCCACGCATCGAAGGAAAGTTACAAGGGGTACATTCAACGTTTCAAGAATTATGTTGAAATGAAGGACATAACCTCAAATGCAGATTACTGCAAAAAGCTTCTCTTAAATTCAATTGGTTCGAAGCACTTCAAAACAGTGACAGCGCTGTCCGCACCAAAATCACCAACAGAATTAAGCTATGAATAATTGCTTCAATTGCTAGAATGTCACCTAGCTCCCAAATGGAATGTTTTGGTGGCACAATAACGATTCTTCAACAAATTTCAACCAGAAACCCAGTCGATAGCAGAGTTTGTTGCCTGCCTGCGGATGTGAATTCACATGTGAATGCAAAAAGTGTGTTGCAGGTATATTTCTCAGGGCGCAGATCATTCGTTGAGGAGTTTGTGATACAACCACAAGAGAGCAGCTTCTACAGTCAGAATCATCTATAAAAACATAATGAACTATGAATAAATTCGATGAAATTGTTTCAAAGGCGCTTTCACTTGAAGCGGCAAAAGTGGATGCAAAGGAAATGTACGTCTTAGACAAAACAAAAGGAAGTATCGTTCCAGATATAAACAAAATTTCAGTCAATAAAAAAATTAAAAGTTTCAGCAAACCAAATTGACCAGTGCAACGACCAAGAACAAAAATCAACTACCAGGAGTTGGGTATTGCAGGGTTGTGTCTGCGATGCAGTAGGAACAACCACAACGCTAAAGGTTGTCACACAGATTCGTCAAAACTAAAATGCGCGGAGTACAAAGAACTGGGCACGTAGTTAAAGTTTGCATTTCAACACTTTTGGGAAATCGATCAAAACCCAACTCATCGACAAATCATGTTTAACCAGTCCAGCATATGGTACATACCAAAAAATTGACATATACAGTAATGATTTTTCATCAGCTGATCATTTTGAGCATTATTATGCAAATATCAATATTCAAGGCAAAACCATAAAATTCGAAGTGGATTCAGGTTCAGCATACACATTTTTGCATCGACATCAATTCAACTCTCTCAAGTCATCAACACAATTAAATCCAACAAATATTGTTTTTCGATCATACATGCGAGATTCATTTGTTCCGGACGGCAAAGCCAGCACCAACATTCAGTATAGGGGTACGCAAATAACAGATGACCTATTCGTAGTCCAAGATAGCTGTGCAGCTTTAGTAGGAAGATCGTGGATCAGGCGCCTTAATATCAACTTGAATGAGCTGGATGAAAGTACTTCAGGTAAGAATGTTGATATTCTCAATATTTCGCATGAAAGGGAAGGGTTAGTATCTGAATTCACAAGCGTCTTTGAAGTAAAAATAGGATGGATTAAATATTATAAGATCTCATTAAAGTTACGGCTGAACTTTTCCCCATTTTATTCGAAAGAACGTCCAATTCCATATGCATTAATAGAAAGTGTGGACAGTGAATTAAATTATTTGGAAAAGACTGGGATTATAACAAAAACATCGAGTAGTGATTCAACTTGCATGTGACGCAAGCCCTACAGGAAAAGCGGGGGTATTATCGCATTTGATTGGTGGTAAAGAAAGGCCAATTGCGTTTTCGACTAGATCGTTAACTTCATCTGAGCAAAATTACTCTCAGCTCGCTTGCAGCGCTATGCACCATTTTTAGCCCGATATAACTACGAAGTGATTTCAAAAAGTGGTAGCGAAAATATTAATGCTGATTGTTTTTTCAGGGCTCCACAATTTTCAAATATTCAAAGTATAAATTCTATAGATAGTGAAGTTCATTCAATTTGCTTCGAAATTATTAATCAAATTAATCCAAATAAAATAAATTATAAAACACTGAAGTATGAAACGCAAAAAGATGAAATTCTGTCAAACATTTTGATCAATTTACGTAATAAAAGAAATACGAAATCAGAGTATACTATTGACAGCAATGTTTTAGTCAGATACCAGAGAGTAGTTATTCCAAGTAATCTACAGCAGACTGTTTTGAAAGAGCTTCATCATACTCATGTTGGAGCGAAAAAAATGAAGCAGCTTGCCAGGCGTTGCGTGTATTGGACTTCAATAAACAAAGAGATCGAATTCTTCCTGCGATCGTGCTCTGCATGTGCATCAACTAAAAGCAATCCAGAGAAAGCTTCTCTTCACCCTGGGAAGAACCAGACAAACAATTGGCACTGCATTCACATTGATTATGCGGGTCCATATCAAGGACATTATTTTCTCGTAGTTGTGGATGGGAAGTCGAAGTGGGCAGAAGTAGGAGTATATACAGCAACACCTTCCTAATCATCAACCCAAAAAATTCTACTCAATATATTTTCCAGAAACGGTTTCCCTGATGTCATGGTATCCGATAATGCGACAATCTTCAAAAGCGAAGAGTTCACAATGTTTTGTCAAGATTCTGGTATTTTTCAAAAATTTATAGCTCGAGGTCATCCAGCAACAAATGGCTTAGCTGAAAGGAACATCCAGACACTCAAAAACAAATTAGCAGCAATGAACAATGAACCATTAACAACTGTGCACAAAATAAGAGTAATACTATTCAAATACCGAGCAACACCACTAAGGAACGGAAAATCACCATCAGAACAATATCTAGGCCGACAAATCAGAATTCGCTTAGACGCACTGAAGCCTACCAAATTCGAAGGTACTTCCACTGTTAACATACCGTCAAGGCAATTAAGCGTGGGAGAAAGGGTTCAAGCCCGATATTATACGGCGAATAAAATGCTATGGATACCAGGTGTTATTACTAAGAAAATGGGACGACTTCACTATATTGTCAAACTGGATAATGGATATATGTTCAAAAGACACATAAGCCAGCTACGTCCAACCAGTGTTCTAAATGAAAATTCAACAGATGATATCACACCAAACGAATCTTTTCCATCACATGAAGCAAGTACTAAGGCAACACCAGATAACCAACAATTATCAGATAAACAAATAATCTTCCAACAATCTTTTGTCAATAACCCTGCAATTAGCAACAACCATTCCAGCACAGTTTCAGTTCAACAGCCTGAAAATAATACTTATCCTCAACGATTATCAACCATCATAAATCAACAACCAATTCGGCAGTCATCACGTCAACGTATACCACCAGTTTACTTAAGGGATTATAAATAATATAATATAATAATTAATCAAGCGTGGGAGAAATGTTATGACCTTAATCATTAGTCATTATATTATAACCTTAATGTTAATTAATTTATATTTATACTATATTGCAACACTACTACCAATAAACTCTTCTCACTCTTTTATCGAATAATGTTTCTTCTTCTTTTTTGACACTTAATAAATTAGATTTTAACTTTTGTGAAACGTGGTCGGCATTCTTTTTATTCAAAGTCTTCAAAATTAAAATGCAGCAAGTTACAACCAGAATATTAAAAAAAGAGGAAACTTATAACTATTTGTATTAAAACCTAAATTAAATCTTAATAAATAAAAGGAAAGATCATGCTTTTATTTATAACTATATTTATATAATAACGAACAGAAAGGTTAATCTATAAATAAGTAAATGTACGAACTGCTGAATATCATAAGAAAGCCAGATAAACTGTATAAATAGTGTATTTCTGAATCATAGAGGGACACGATTGTTAAATAGCATCACGATGTTAGGATTAAGGAGGTAGTTATTCTGAATTGATTTTACATTTTTGTTATATGTCATATTAATCTCTACTATGATCACTATGTAATTACGTCACCCTCATCGTCTTCATTCTGCCTAAGTATTTTCAACTTCATTTCATGCTGGCGAGCTTTCAAACGCAATTCAGCTATAGAAGAACTTCGTCTGTCTTCAGGTGTCACAGGCATTCGAGTTGCATTTCTCGAACTAATAGGCTTAGCAATAGTAGGACTTAATATGGTAGGAGAAGTTAAGAGATTGCAAGATAGAGCTGCTGGAAGAAGTGGCATAGCTGACATATTGGTTAAAAGAGATTGAAAGGACGTTGAAGAAGTATTCATTGAAGCCATATTGTGTGTCATTATTTCTGGTGACAACCTGAAAAAAAAAATATGCTTGATATAACATACATAGGTTTTTTGTTTTTGAATAGAATTTATAGTTTTATTTTTTAGCTTATTTTAACGAATCACGCCTATTTCAAATGAACCATTAGCTTGTTGACCTATGTCCATACAAATATATATAATATATTATAAACCAATATTATTTGTTTGCAAACTATAAGGTGCCACCACAAACAATCATATACAGATATCGGAGCACTATACAAAAAAATTTCTTCAAAAATAATTCTATTTTACTCGGTTCAATTTATATTTTCAGTACAGGCCTTATGGAAGACAGCTTTAAAACACACTGGCACCTGCTAGTGTTTGCACTGCCCTTAACCTAAGAAATTGCCACTGAAATATAAACAGAACCCTTGAGATACATTGAAATTGTTTTTTTTTTTATCCATAATCATTGTACCAAACATCTACGTACATTCCACCGTGACTAGTCTGCTCTTCGGCTGTGAGGAGACTGGTTGTCCATATCCATTTGCCTCTCGCTTATTGTGTTTTTGCTGTTTCTATTTGTTAAAATTATGAAATGATTATCGAGTTTAATTAATCTTTCATTTTGAGCATTATTATGCAAAAATCAATATTCAAGGCAAAACAATAAAATTCGAAGTGGATTCAGGTTCAGCATACACATTTTTGCATCGACATCAATTCAACTCTCTCAAGTCATCAACACAATTAAATCCAACAAATATTGTTTTTTCGATCATACACGCGAAATTCATTTGTTCGAATGAGCTGGATGAAAGTAATTCAGGTCAGAATATTGATATTCTCAATATTTCGCATGAAATGGAAGGGTTAGTATCTGAATTCACAAGCGCCTTTGAAGAAAAAATAGGATGGATTCCAGATTATAAGATCTCATTAAAGTTACGTCTGAACTTTTCACCATTTTATTCGAAAGAACGTGTTATTCCATTTGCATTAATAGAAAGTGTGGACAGTGAATTAAATTATTTGGAAAAGACTGGGATTATAACAAAAACATCGAGTAGTGATTGGGGTTCACCGTTAGTGGTTATACCCAAGGCTGACGGAGGGGTACGACTTTGCGTCGATTATAAAGTCGGCGTTAAACAACGCCTCATAGATGCCCACTACCCTATGAGAAAAATCGATAAAATTTTCAATAACCTTCGAAATTCAAAGTAGGTACTTTGCAGACTTGATTTGTATAAGGCATATATGCATATACCAGTTGACGAACATTAAAGTATTATTTAAACTATTTCGACACATAGGAGAACATACAAAATGAATAGTCTTTCGTTTGGCATAAAAACTGCTCCAGCTGATTTCAATAGAATAATAGATCAAAATTTACGTGATGTTCCAAAAACAAAATCATACTTTGACGATATTATTATACACGGCCAGTCACTTTCGGAATGCAAATGTTATCTAATTGCTGGCTTAAAACAACTTCAAAAATTCGACTGACACTTCAATCGTTCAAAATGTTCTTTTTTTGAAAATAAAATTGAATTTTCAGGTCACACTATAAAACATAATAAAGTTTTAAAATCTGCATCCAAAGTGGTGTGGATGATATAAGGCGATTTCTCGGGCTAGTTACACACTATACGTATTCCAGATTCATTCCAAACGTTTCAACAATACAACACCACTTCATGAGCTTCTACATAAAATTGCATTGTTTAAGTGGTCAATGAGTTGAGCCTTCAACAGCCTCAAAAATGAAATCGCTGGTGAATTGTATTAATGCCATAAAACCCAAAATTACCGATTCAACTTGCATGTGACGCAAGCCCTACAGGAATAGCGGGGGTATTATCGCATTTGATTGGTGGTAAAGAAAGGCCTATTGCGTTTGCGTCTAGATCGTTAACTTCATCTGAGCAAAATTACTCTCAGCTAGACAGAGAAGCCTTTGCCATAATTTACGCTGTTCAGCACTTCCATCAATATCTTTTCGGTAGATTTTAATTACAGACAACCAGCCATTAGCCAGAATTTTTTTACCAGCACTTAAAACTTCCTGAAATTACATCAGATCGCTTTTTTTTTTTCTTTAATTAACACGCGCACAGGGGACTATTTGTTTCCCTTTTAATGTAACACACTGCGCGGGCATTAGGAAGATAGGGAGGTGAGAGATAGGAGGTGTCGATTAACATTGGTTTTGAATGTTTGCAAAATGAAATGGCAAGGGAAAATCTCGCCGGGTAAACCATTCCAAAGTCGTGTTGTACGGCTAAAAAAAGAATGCCTTTATTTCACGGTTCGTCTGAAATTGGGCTCAAGGGTGAACTGATGAGCATTCCTTGCGAGACGAGTATTACGGGCGAAACTTTTAAGGGAAGGAATGCAACTGGCTACTTCGATTGAACGTTTTTTGTAAGAGAAACGATAAAATAAGGGAAGACATGAAACATTGCGTCGGTGTTCGAGAGGGGCAATTGATTCAGTGACAGTTCTATTTCCTATCAATCTTAACGCTCTATTTTGTATTCTATCAAGCAAGTGAAGCGATGTTTGTGAAGCACTTGCCCAGAGGTGGGAGTTATACTCGAGTTTAGGGCGTATAAACGCTTTATAAATTGTAGCCAGATCAGATGGTGAAAAATTTTTCTTACACTGATACAGAAAACCTAAGCACTTAGCAGCATTCTTAGCGATCTCAAATATAAGGTCGTTCCAACGGAGGTCATCGTTGACACACATACCTAGTACTGAGAGCTTTTCGGTTTCTTTGATGTAAGTGCCATTCATGGACAATGGCATTAGGGGTATGTTAAGCTTTAACGACAGAAGACAGCATTGAGTTTTCGAAGCATTAAACTCCACACGATTCTTATTACCCCATTTGACAATGCTGTATAAATCGGAGTTTTTAGAAGTAACAGACAGAAGATCATTTATAAAAATGAGGAAAAGAGTCGGAGACAGAACAGAGCCCTGGGGCACACCAGCATTTATTTTATGGGAATCAGACTTGAATCCGTCCAATACAACTTGTATTGAACGGTCCAGAAGATAGCTTCTTATCCAACGAACAAGAGTATTATCGATCCCAAAAGCACGCATTTTCGATAAGAGAGCTTCATGCCAAACTCTATCAAATGCCTTGGAGATATCAAGAGCAATAATCTTACTTTCACCAAAGTGATGTAAAGATTTGTTCCACTGTTCGGTAAGATATGCCATCAGATCACCAGTGGAATGGTTGCTGCGGAAGCCATACTGACGGTCATGGAGAAGCTTACGATCTTCGAGATATTCCTTAAGCTGACGGTTAATCAGTGTTTCCATGACCTTAGAAAGAAGGGATGTCAGTGCTATGGGTCGGTAGGAGGAGGGGGAGGATGTGTCACCTTTCTTCGGGACAGGCTGGACAAATGCTGTTTTCCATTTTCTAGGAAAGATTCCAGAAGAGTAGGAGCGATGGAAAAGCTTACGCAGTGGCTTTGCCAGTGTGGAAGAACACCTCTTCAGAAGAATCGGGGGTATACCATCCGTGCCAGCGGATTTGTGTATATCGAGATCTTTGAGAACTCTTCCTACTGTACGAGTGCGGAAAAAAATCTGTTTTACTGCCTTTTGGACACTGCAGAATTTTTTGCCGTAATTGTTGGTCATGCAAAAATTTGGTACTTTCAATAATGGAGTTGCATGAGTTTCTTGCTTGTTTGTGCTTTTTCCGATTTTCCTCTGTAGGGTTGGCTTTGTAAGAACGGAAACTTACTTCTTTGAGCCTGATAGCTTCTTTACACTCAGAATAAAACCAAGACTTTTGTTTAGGTTTGATCCTTTTTACTCTGTTAGGGATAAAAGCACGCATCCCTAGAAGAATCACATTTGTGATCATTTCAGCACTGGCATCAATGTCACTATCGAGGAAGCATAGTGACCAGTTAAAGTTTCGGACAAAAATATTCAGGCCGTCCCAGTTGGCTTTCTCGTACTGCCAAACGGTCCTGGTGGGAAGTTTTTCTTTAAGTGGATGGGTGGAGGATGAGAAATTAGCTGAAATGACACAATGGTCTGAAGTGCCAAATGGAGAAGTTACACTAATGGAATATTTATCAGGGTGAGAAGTAAGAAACAAGTCAAGAGTATGGGCGGCTTGCCCAGCAACATCCAGTATACGCGTTGGCACATCGATCAGTTGGGTAAGGTGATGTAACCCGGCAAAGAGCTCGACATACCTTCCTTCGGGTGTTGTCTAACCAGAATAGCGGAGCCAATTGGAATTGTGTACATTGAAATCGCCCGCAAAATAGAATCAGACAGCGCATCAAACTCGTTACAAGTCGAATTGTTGTCGAGATTTGGACTCCTGTAAATAAAACAATAATGAATGACATGCTTGCAGATAGTGAATTTGAGCCACAAGAAGTTAAAGTCCGTGTTGGAACATTGCCCATATTCGGGACGGCTCTGGCAAGCAATATCATTCCTAACATAGACCACGAGACCATGATGGGAAAAGAGTAATGGCACCAAGCTATACCAATGTAGAGCAAACTCTGATAAATTAGTATTTACTCCAACCTGGGTTTCACTTAATGCCAAAACAGCTGGCCTGTATTGAACAGTGTAGACGTACAGGTGAAAGAAATTCTTTCTTATACCACGAACATTGGAATACACGACAGAAAAATCACTTAATATTTAAAGATACTTACACATAAAACACAATTCTGACTACGTCGAACCATGCAGTGAAAATCCAAATTAATCTCTGTAATAAACAAACTGTCTCAGGTGTTATGCCCATAAGACAGCTTGCATACAAAAAATCAATTTAAATATTCAGCACAATAGGACAAACTCAGATGCCCTTATCCATTTACCGCAAGCATTCGATGCCTACAGTAGATAAGAAAGAGGCAGTTGAGCTAAGCATAAAGGGTTGGGACAGATAAGAGCATAATTTGATTTGTTATGCAAGTGTGTATTATTTTTTTTTCTTCCACAGCGCGAATGGGCATCTTATCGTCTTCCAACGACGCGAGTGGATATTGTTGTTTTCTTTACAGCACACGCGAGGGGGTTTTACGAATTTCTCAAACGAGTGTGTAATATTATTTTTTTTTTAACACTCGCGATAACAATGCGCAATAATTTTTTTTTTTTTTGACTTTTGTTTAATTATTTCAGCGCGCACCTCGACCCGACGTCCGGCCTCTATGAGCTTAAGATCGATTAAGATACTGCTTGCAGCACTATGCAGCATTTTTAGCCCGATATAACTACGAAGTCAGTCGTTCAGCAACTGTGGTAGAGTGTAGACTAAGTTGGCGACTATCACAGTGGAAATACATTTTTCAAGTGTTTATTTAATTAAATAAAGTACTTAAAGTAAATTATTAGTTTATTTGCCAAAAGGCAAATAATTAAATTTGTTTTTTTTTACTTTTTATAAAGCCAACATCAGTTTGGCAATAAATATAATATATATATAATATATATATAATAATAAATAAAAAAAAATAAAAAAATAAAAAAAAAAGCTTTTTTAAAAGCTACTGTCATCGAACTTTCGACAAGCAAGTCCAAAGTTATATAGGCAAAAAGGAACCCAGGTTCGAATCCGGCCTGGGTGACTTCACCAACACTTTTTGGGAAAAAGTGTTAGAAAGCAAGAGTAGTTTAGAAGGCGGTAGTTTACCATCCCAGCCAATTAGAGAAGAGAAAAATCTGATGATGCCATCCGATGATGATCTGGAGAAAACGGCTGATGTCGAAATGACATTGGTAAAAAAAATAAAAAAAAAAAGGCTAGGCCCCAGCCAAACTTGATCAAGAGACCAACGAGGGTAACTCAGATCAAAGAAGCAGTAAATACAGACGAAGAGGCGCGCCCAGCTAAAACCAGCGCCGCAGAAAAGATCCGTAAACAATTGGAAACTGCAGGACTGACGTCGGACATATCAGTGTAGTATGTGTCCGACGAAGGGGAGGGGCACAACACAAGTACCCCAGACGACACCCAAGTTGTGAATATAGGAGAAATTCCTTCCTCATCGCATTCAGATGATGAGGAAGAAGAAATTAGCGAGTTCGAGCGCAAGATCCTGGCGGTCAGAGCTAAGCAAGAAAACAGAAGGAGGGCGGAAAGGCTAGCCAAAGAGCAAAAGGAGGCAGCCAAGCTTTAGGCCCTCCAGACGGCTGAGCAGCAACAGCAGCAACTACAACAACAGCAGCAAGCACAGCTGCAGAAACAACAACCACAGCAGCAGCAAAAACAACAGCCTGCTAAACAGCAGCAGCAACAACAGAAAAAAGAACAGCCACAGCATGTTAATCAACCATCGACGTCTAAGAACGCCCAACAGCAGCAGCAAAACGAACAGCAGCAGCAAAACCAACAGCAGCAGAGACAACAGCAGCAGAGTCAACAGAAGCAGGACCAACAGCAGCAGCCACTGCAGCAAAAACAAAAAACAGGTAAGGTGCCGCCAATTAATACCTTTAAGATGGACATTAAAGAGATTATAGATATATGTAAAGACGCCATAGGCGATAACTTTTTGATAAAGAGATTAGGTTTTAATAGGCATGCAATCCACTGCTTCTCAGTGGATCAGCACAAAAAAGTCAAAAATATCCTCCAAAAAACGGCCACTGAACACTACAGTTTCACGCCGAAAGAGGAAAAACTCCAAACGGTCCTCTAAAAGGGCCTTGACAGCTCCACTGACACGGTGGCGCTTTTAAACGAACTCCGTCGGGTAGCGACGAACGATCTCGAGTTCGTGGGGGTCAAGCCTTTCACGACTGTCAGAGCCAAACGGGAGCAACGGAAATTACCGTTCTTCCTGGTTCAGCTGTCGCCCAAAAGTAAACTGGATAGTCTACGGAAAATACACATCGTACCTGGGACAAATTAAAGAGACGCGGCGACATGCTTCAATGCATGCGCTGCCAAAGGTTCGGGCATGCCGCGGCGAACTGCGGTATGCAGTCTCGCTGCGTGAAATGCAGTGAGAACCACAATTTAGGTGAGTGTAAACTCGGACAGGAAAGGGTCGAAGATAAGACTCTACTTAAATGTATGCTTTGCGGTGGCGAAGGGCACCCTGTTAGTTATCGGGCTGTCCTAAGTTTCAGCAGATAAAGCAAACAAAAGCTCCGAAGGTGGTGGAGAGGCGACCTATTTTTGCTCCTGCACCGATAGCCGTTGTGCCCCAAATCTCTTACGCCCAAATGGTGACAGGGAGGGCAACAACAACGGTACAGCCACAACCAAAGGTTGCCAAACAGGCCCCCGTGCCTACGGCACCTGCGGGACAGGCCGATATAATGACTGTGTTGCTGGCCATGCAGGCCCAGTTAACCAGCCTACAACAACAGCTCGGAAAGCAGGAGGAAAGACTAGACCGTGTCTACGCTTACCTTCCCAGCTTAGGGCAATTTAAACCATAATGGGCGCGCTGTACGAGAACCCCTTTAAAATCCTGGCTGTGAATGTAAATTCACTAATCAGGACCGAACGTAGAGCAAATTTGTTTCAATTGTTGCATGATCACAGTCCAGATTTCTTTTTGGCTAGCGAAACAAAGCTAAACCAGAAACACAAACTGACTCATAATAATTACAATATCGTAAGAAGGGACCGGCCCAACTCCACTCGTGGGGGCGGCGTCGCTATCTTGTTACGAAAAGGTATTGATCATAAGGTCATATATAATAGTGAAGTGCGAAGATTCGAGTTGTTAGAAGCTTGCGTCATATGCATTCCTCTCCAACATGGGAAGCGAATGTATGTGATCGCAGTGTACGCACAAGAAGCACCTCAACCTTCAAACTTTATTGCAGAGCTCGAAAAACTTTTCGAGTGTCTTAGTCTGTACTCGGATGAAAACTACTACATTATCGCCGGAGATTTGAATGCCAAACATGAAGTTTGGGGAAATCAAATCCAAAATCCAAGGGGATACCATCTTTTTAATTGGATGGGTCGACACCATGTTGAGTATAAAATCGACCTTCTTGCTACAGATAGACCATCGTTCCCAAGGAGCGGTGCTTTTCTAGATGTACTACTGTTAGACTCAAGACTGACAGTAACTGACTCTGTGGGCCAACAGACAAGAAACTGTTTACAGACGGTAGAATACGACAGTGACCACTGGGGACTTTCCGCCGTCATACAGCTACCAAATTAACTTGTGGTCTTAGATGAATTTGTGCCTGCGCGCTCTTACAATTTTAGTACGACACGCTGGCCACGTTTCTCCAACATCCTGACAAGAGAACTCCTCTCTAACGACATTGTGCCTCCAAACGACAGGAATCTATCGAACGTAGAGATCGATGGATATCTGCTTCAGATGGATGGTATCATAAAAGAAACGATGGACAGAACGATCCCACGATACAAAGAACATAACGCAACTGAAATGTACAAGAACGCGACAATAGACGCACTACATAGACAAAAAAGTTGCCTCCTGACAAGATTAAAACTCTTGTACAGGCGGTTTACTGACAGAAACGATCTGGAGATTAGGACACTGAAGTCTTCAATCAAAAATTTCAACTCGCTCATTAAACAAAACTATCGATTGTCTATTAACTCGTACTGGGATAACAGAATTCGAGCCGTTAATTCTAACGACCCGAGTATGTTTCCTGAAATTAATAAAATCTTTAGAAAGAACACTCAAAATGATCTTCCGTGTCTTATGCTCCAAAGAACGACAGACAACGAAAACATAATTCTGACCGCAGGAGTAGATCTGGGGGACGCCGTCTTGGACGACGACTTCTTTGTGATCGAAGATCCATTGGAGAAGGTTGAGACAGTGGGTTCTGCTTTTCAGCAAGTGTATAAGGTGAATGAGTCCATTCATCCAAATCACGACCTGGAGAACAGAGCTCTGCTAAATCACTTCTACCTTCGAAATAGCATCACGCAATGGCGATCTGAGAATCTTGGTTTTACCGGATTCAATGAAGACAATCTGGCAAATGCCACCGTCGCCGAGCGGAATGGGCCAAGTTCCCTGCCCATCTCGAAGGTCGAACTGCAAATGATCTTCGCATCATTAAAGAAAAAGAAGTCAGCAGGAGTCGATGGTATATCCAATATTGTACTAAGACATCTCCCCGAGGATGCAATTAACATATACACAACACTGTTCAACAACGCGCTGAATAATGCATATTATCCAGTGAGTTGGAAGAAAGCTGTGGTACATCCTCTCCCCAAAAAGGGAAAGGACAATTCCAATCCGGCAAATCTCCGGTCGATAAGTCTTCTTCCGAGCATCAGCAAGATATTCGAAAAAGTTATCAATAGAGCTCTGCCCAAGTGGGCCGAGGACAAAAATATAATTCCAGACACCCAGTTCGGCTTTAAGGCGGGACATGACACAATTCATGCCGCGTCTAGTTTAGTATCTGCTGTCCAATGAAACAATGCTAAAAATCAATGCACGGGTGCCTGTCTGGTTGATTTAGAGAAGGCTTTTGACACCATGGCTAGAAGGCCTTTATCTGAAGCTAACCAGATGGGGCATAAGTAAACCACTGTTATATATGCTTCACGACATGCTTAATGGTAGAAAGTTTGTTGTCAAGAGTGGCAATGTAACATCTACCACAACGTTTGATATTAAAAACGGTCTGCAACAGGGAGCGGTGAACTCGCCGATTCTCTTTAGTATTTACACCAGCGATCTCATTGGGAGTCTACCTCATGCAATTGCGTATGCCGATGATTTAGTTGCGTACAGAACAGGTCCAAAAGTTGAAGTCATCAGAATTCTCTTGCAACGTGATTTCGATAAAATTCAAAAGTACTGTAATGATTGGAAGCTGAAAATTAACTTCCAGAAATGTGAAACTATCCTGTTTAGAACCCCTTTGCCTGGGGCCTCTAGGGATACGAGAAAGAACTGGCGCAAGCTAGTGATTGCTGGGCCACATGAACATGCACTGGCGATTAAAAGTGTAGTAAAGTACCTTGGCATCTGGTTGGATCAGTATCTATATTTCAATCGACATGTAGAGGCTGCTCTGGCCAGGGCAAGGGGAGCTTTTGCCCTGACAAAACGGTTGTTTTATAGCAGCCGCCTTGATAGCAGGGTGAAAGTGATTTGCTACATGGCCCTAATCAGGCCAATGATTGCCTATGGATGCCCTGTGTGGTTCAACGTTGCACCATCTCTAATGGAAAAGATTCGGGTGTTCGAGAGACAGTGCCTTCGCGCTTGTCTCGGACTTTATAGAACACCAGAGTCGGAGTACAAACATTATTATTCCAACGAGGTTCTATACAACGGGGCCAATACAAATAGGATAGATAATTTTTTAGTTAAGCTTATTCGCGGACACATTGCAAGAGCGATGACCTCAACTAATGGAAAAATCTTCGGGGCTTACTACCCCCAAGATGAATATTTTGAAAGCACACGTTTGAGTGGTCTTATCCTGCCCGAGGCTTTCCTATACCTTGATAGTCGAGGGCTGATTCAGGATAGATCGGCGGTTCCGTTGATCTACCACATCGGCCGCAGAACAGTCGATAGGCGGCTCCTCTACGACCGGGATATAGTCACTGGGAGCGAAGCAGAGCACCTCCGTTTGAGTAGGGCCGTGCCCGATCGGGATCGGAAGGAAGCCCTAGATCAGATGCACCAATTTTGGTGGCTGAACTAAAACCCGATAATTTTCAGTCGGCAAAGACGAAATATCGCCTATGGCCGACTACATATATCTATTGTAGCTTTAAGTTAGGTAGGGCAGTTGCGGCGGCACCAAAAAAAAAATGTGAAAATAATAAAAAAAAAAAAAAAAAAGAAATAAACACAAAAATCAAAAAAGCTTCCTGTGGCTGTTCTAATTTTAAGTAATTTTAAGTATTTAAGGTTTATTTTAAGTAATTTTAAGTTTATCTTTAGTTTATTTTAAGTTCGTTTTTAAGTAGTTTAAGATAGATTAAGTTAAATAGATAAAAATAAACCAGTTTTTTTTTAACTTTCTGGGAAAAAATAAAACCCGATATAGATAAGATGAATTTAAGTTATTTTTAGGCCGAAAGGCAATTAAAATTAAGTTAGAGATTAATTAAGAGCGCCCGCATAGGGCCAGTTAGTTAATTAAGTTGATAGTTTTAGCTAGTTTTAAAATTTTTGTCTAGCATTTAAGTAGATATAAGTAAAAGTTAAAATAAAAATCAATTAAAAGTAAAAAAAAAAAAAAATAACTACGAAGTGATTTCAAAAAGTGGCAGCGAAAATATTAATGCTGATTGTTTTTTTCAGGGCTCCACAAATTTCAAATATTCAAAGTGTAAATTCTATAGATAAAAAAGTTCATTCAATTTGCTTCGAAATTATTAATCAAATTAATCCAAATAAAATAAATTATAAAGCACTGAAGTATGAAACGCAAAAAGATGAAATTCTGTCAAACATTTTGTTCAATTTATGTAATAAAAGAAATACGAAATCAGAGTATACTATTGACAGCAATGTTCTATTCAGATACCAGAGAGTAGTTATTCCGAGTAATCTACAGCAGGCTGTTTAGAAAGAGCTTCATCATACTCATGTTGGAGCGAAAAAAATGAAACAGCTTGCCAGGCGTTGCGTGTATTGGACTTCAATAAACAAAGACATCGAATTCTTCGTGCAATCGTGCTCTGAATGTGCATCAACTAAAAGCAATCCAGAGAAAGCTTCTCTTCACCCTTGGGAAGAACCAGACAAACAATTGGCAACGCATTCACATTGATTATGCGGGTCCATATCAAGGACATTATTTTCTCGTAGTTGTGGATGGGAAGTCGAAGTGGGCAGAAGTAGGAGTATATACAGCAACACCTTCCTAATCATCAACCCAAGAAATTCTACTCAATATATTTTCCAGAAACGGTTCCCTGATGTCATGGTATCCAATAATGCGACAATCTTCAAATGTTTTGTCAAGACTCAGGTATTTTTCAAAATTTTTTAGCTCAAGGTCATCCAGTAACAAATGGCTTAGCTGAAAGAAACATCCAGACACTCAAAAACAAATAAGCAGCAATGAACAATGAACCATTAACAACTGTGCACAAAATAAGAGTGATACTATTCAAATGCCGAGCAACACCACTAAGGAACGGAAAATCACCATCAGAACAATATCTAGGCCGACAAATCAGAATTCGCTTAGACGCACTGAAGCCTACCAAATTCAAAGGTACTTTCACTGTTAACATACCGTCAAGGCAATTAAGCGTGGGAGAAAGGGTTCAAGCACGATATTATACGGCGAATAAAATGCTATGGAGACCAGTAGTTATTACTAAGAAAATGGAACGATTTCACTATATTGTCAAACTGGATAATGGATATACGTTCAAAAGACACATAAACCAGCCACGTCCAACCAGTGTTTTAAATGAAAATTCAACAGATGATATAACACCAAACAAATCTTTTCCATCACATGAAGCAAGTACTAAGGCAACACCAGATAACCAACAATTATCAGATCAACAAATAATCTTCCAACAATCTTTTGTCAATAACCCTGCAATTTGCAACAACCATTTCAGCACAGTTTCAGTTCAACAGCCTGAAAATAATACTTATCCTCAACGATCATCAGCCATCATAAATCAACAACCAATTCGGCAGTCATCACGTCAACATATACCACCAGTTTACTTAAGGGATTATAAATAATATAATATAATAATTAATCAAGCGTGGGAGAATTTTTATGACCTTAATCATAAGTTATTATATTATAACCTTAATGTTAATTAATTCATATATACTATATTGCAACTCTATTACCAATATACTCTTCTCACTCTCTTATCGAATACTGTTTCTTCTTCTTTTTTGACACTTAATAAATTAGATTTTAACTTTTGTAAAACGTGGTCGGCATTCTTTTTATTCAAAGCCTTCAACATTAAAATGCAGCAAGTCACAACAAGAATAAATAAAAAAAGGAAACTTATTAACTATTTGTATTAAAACCTAAATAAAATCTTAATAAACAAAAGGAAAGATCATGTTTTTATTTATAACTATATTTATATAATAACGAACAGAAAGGTTAATCTATAAATAAGTAAATGTACGAACTGCTGAATATCATAAGAAAGCCAGAGAAATTGTATAAACGGTGTATTTCTGAATCATTGAGGAACACGATTGTTAAATAGCATCACGATGTTAGGATTAAGGAGGTAGTTATTCTGAATTGATTTTACATTTTTGTTATATGTCATATTAATCTCTACTATGATCACTATGTTATTACGTCACCCTCATCGTCTTCATTCTGCCTAAGTATTTTCAACTTCATTTCATGCTGGCGAGCTTTCAAACGCAATTCAGCTATAGAAGAACTTCGTCTGTCTTCAGGTGTCACAGGCATTCGAGTTGCATTTCTCGAACTAATAGGCTTAGCAATAGTAGGACTTAATATGGTAGGAGAAGTTAAGAGATTGCAAGATAGAGCTGCTGGAAGAAGTGGCATAGCTGACATATTGGTTAAAAGAGATTGAAAGGACGTTGAAGAAGTATTCATTGAAGCCATATTGTGTGTCATTATTTCTGGTGACAACCTGAATTTATAGTTTTATTTTTTAGCTTATTTTAACGAATCACGCCTATTTCAAATGAACCATTAGCTTGTTGACCTATGTCCATACAAATATATATAATATATTATAAACCAATATTATTTGTTTGCAAACTATAAGGTGCCACCACAAACAATCATATACAGATATCGGAGCACTATACAAAAAAATGTCTTCAAAAATAATTCTATTTTACTCGGTTCAATTTATATTTTCAGTACAGGCCTTATGGAAGACAGCTTTAAAACACACTGGCACCTGCTAGTGTTTGCACTGCCCTTAACCTAAGAAATTGCCACTGAAATATAAACAGAACCCTTGAGATACATTGAAATTGTTTTTTTTTTTTTATCCATAATCATTGTACCAAACATCTACGTACATTCCACCGTGACTAGTCTGCTCTTCGGCTGTGAGGAGACTGGTTGTCCATATCCAATTGCCTCTCGCTTATTGTGTTTTTGCTGTTTCTATTTGTTAAAATTATGAAATGATTATCGAGTTTAATTAATCTTTCATTTTGAGCATTATTATGCAAAAATCAATATTCAAGGCAAAACAATAAAATTCGAAGTGGATTCAGGTTCAGCATACACATTTTTGCATCGACATCAATTCAACTCTCTCAAGTCATCAATACAATTAAATCCAACAAATATTGTTTTTTCGATCATACACGCGAGATTCATTTGTTCGAATGAGCTGGATGAGAGTAATTCAGGTCAGAATATTGATATTCTCAATATTTCGCATGAAATGGAAGGGTTAGTATCTGAATTCACAAGCGTCTTTGAAGAAAAAATAGGATGGATTCCAGATTATAAGATCTCATTAAAGTTACGTCTGAACTTTTCACCATTTTATTCGAAAGAACGTGTTATTCCATTTGCATTAATAGAAAGTGTGGACAGTGAATTAAATTATTTGGAAAAGACTGGGATTATAACAAAAACATCGAGTAGTGATTGGGGTTCACCGTTAGTGGTTATACCCAAGGCTGACGGAGGGGTACGACTTTGCGTCGATTATAAAGTCGGCGTTAAACAACGCCTCATAGATGCCCACTACCCTATGAGAAAAATCGATAAAATTTTCAATAACCTTCGAAATTCAAAGTAGGTACTTTGCAGACTTGATTTGTATAAGGCATATATGCATATACCAGTTGACGAACATTAAAGTATTATTTAAACTATTTCGACACATAGGAGAACATACAAAATGAATGGTCTTTCGTTTGGCATAAAAACTGCTCCAGCTGATTTCAATAGAATAATAGATCAAAATTTACGTGATGTTCCAAAAACAAAATCATACTTTGACGATATTATTATACACGGCCAGTCACTTTCGGAATGCAAATGTTATCTGATTGCTTGCTTAAAACAACTTCAAAAATTCGACTGACACTTCAATCGTTCAAAATGTTCTTTTTTTGAAAATAAAATTGAATTTTCAGGTCACACTATAAAACATAATAAAGTTTACATTATCATTACACATTACATTACATCAGCTCGCTTTTTTTTTTCTTTAATTAACACGCGCACAGGGGACTATTTGTTTCCCTTTTAATGTAACACACTGCGCGGGCATTAGGAAGATAGGGAGGGGAGAGATAGGAGGTGTCGATTAACATTGGTTTTGAATGTTTGCAAAATGAAATGGCAAGGGAAAATCTCGCCGGGTAAACCATTCCAAAGTCGTGTTGTACGGCTAAAAAAAGAATCCCTTTATTTCACGGTTCGTCTGAAATTGGGCTCAAGGGTGAACTGATGAGCATTCCTTGCGAGACGAGTATTACGGGCGAAACTTTTAAGGGAAGGAATGCAACTGGCTACTTCGATTGAACGTTTTTTGTAAGAGAAACGATAAAATAAGGGAAGACATGAAACATTGCGTCGGTGTTCGAGAGGGGCAATTGATTCAGTGACAGTTCTATTTCCTATCAATCTTAACGCTCTATTTTGTATTCTATCAAGCAAGTGAAGCGATGTTTGTGAAGCACTTGCCCAGAGGTGGGAGTTATACTCGAGTTTAGGGCGTATAAACGCTTTATAAATTGTAGCCAGATCAGATGGTGAAAATTTTTTCTTACACTGATACAGAAAACCTAAGCACTTAGCAGCATTCTTAGCGATCTCAAATATAAGGTCGTTCCAACGGAGGTCATCGTTGACACACATACCTAGTACTGAGAGCTTTTCGGTTTCTTTGATGTAAGTGCCATTCATGGACAATGGCATTAGGGGTATGTTAAGCTTTAACGACAGAAGACAGCATTGAGTTTTCGAAGCATTAAACTCCACATGATTCTTATTACCCCATTTGACAATGCTGTATAAATCGGAGTTTTTAGAAGTAACAGACAGAAGATCATTTATAAAAATGAGGAAAAGAGTCGGAGACAGAACAGAGCCCTGGGGCACACCAGCATTTATTTTATGGGAATCAGACTTGAATCCGTCCAATACAACTTGTATTGAACGGTCCAGAAGATAGCTTCTTATCCAACGAACAAGAGTATTATCGATCCCAAAAGCACGCATTTTCGATAAGAGAGCTTCATGCCAAACTCTATCAAATGCCTTGGAGATATCAAGAGCAATAATCTTACTTTCACCAAAGTGATGTAAAGATTTGTTCCACTGTTCGGTAAGATATGCCATCAGATCACCAGTGGAATGGTTGCTGCGGAAGCCATACTGACGGTCATGGAGAAGCTTACGATCTTCGAGATATTCCTTAAGCTGACGGTTAATCAGTGTTTCCATGACCTTAGAAAGAAGGGATGTCAGTGCTATGGGTCGGTAGGAGGAGGGGGAGGATGTGTCACCTTTCTTCGGGACAGGCTGGACAAATGCTGTTTTCCATTTTCTAGGAAAGATTCCAGAAGTGTAGGAGCGATGGAAAAGCTTACGCAGTGGCTTTGCCAGTGTGGAAGAACACCTCTTCAGAAGAATCGGGGGTATACCATCCGTGCCAGCGGATTTGTGTGTATCGAGATCTTTGAGAACTCTTCCTACTGTACGAGTGCGGAAAAAAATCTGTTTTACTGCCTTTTGGACACTGCAGAATTTTTTGCCGTAATTAATATAAACCAATATTATTTGTTTGCAAACTATAAGATGCCACTACAAATAATCTTATACAGATATCGCAGCACTATACAAAAAAATTTCTTCAAAAATAATTCTGTTTTACTCGGTTCAATTTATATTTTCAGTACAGGCCTTATGGAAGACAGCTTTAAAACACACTGGCACCTGCTAGTGTTTGCACCGCACTTAACCTTAGAAATTGCCACTGATATATAAACAGAACCCTTGAGATACATTGAAATTGTTTTTTTTTATCCATAATCATTGTACCATACATCTACGTACATTCCACCGTGACCAGTCTGCTCTTCGGTTGTGAGGAGACTTATTGTCCATGTCCATTTGCCTCTCGCTTATTGTGTTTTTGCTATTTCTATTTGTTAAAATTATGAAAGGATTATCGAGTAAAATAAAACTTATAAAAGTTTAATTAATCTTTCTAATGTATGCGTTATACTACAAGTTGTTGAGGAAAGAAGTGATATAATAAAAAAGAAGAAGGAAGTTAAAGGAAAAATAAAATAAAATTTTAACAAAATATTGTAATAAGGATATGAAATTCAATATAAATAGTTCGGTACAATTTTTTAACACAGGAAAAAAGCTGTGTCGCACGGGTAGCATGTTCGAAGAATCTTTTTGACGAGTTTCTTTTCTCTTATTCGCTTTTTTTAATTCTTTATCACTTTGTTTCGTTGTGCTCAGAGTAAACTTCTAATAAGATTCAAAGCAACCAAAAAAAAAAAATTAGTAAAAATGTAGTGGAGAGTAAATTTGTGTGATATAAGGAACTTAATTTGGAGTTCTTATATCTACCTATATGAATCCAGCAAAAATGTGTATGTGGTTAAGCACAGTCATTACATAGATAGGGTTAATAGAGCAGATTCATTGCAAATGATTATGCAAAATGAAAATGAAAGAGAACTGTCAAATTCGTTTCATGAAACTAAATTCATCGTGAAATGGCGCTTGCGACATAGAATGAAATATTCTTCGAATTCGAACAAGATTCATGCAGTTTTATCGTCTAATAACAGACTATGGAATCAGAATTAAAGCTTTCTTACAGCTTTTGAGTGCATATATTAAGTTTAAGAAAGAAGGTTTTGTCGCTACGTATTTTTCTGCTTACATCTTTTTTTTTTACTTAAAAAAAACGGTTAAAATACAGCTATGCAAAATTTTGTTGATTATTTTCTACTCGCGATTACTATTAAAATGCGTGTTATAGATTAGTGCAGAAAAAAGATAATAATCAAACATGACATTACGATGATAGAGAAACATATTTGAGTTTCTGGCGAAATTCCGTCTGCCTGTCTGCATGGATGTTATTATGGACTACGGGCTGAACGGTTGGGCCGATTATCTTCATATTTATAACATATATAACGTTATTTTGACATTTTCAAGAAACAAAAATATTTACAGTACCGTTAAGTAAAATCTTAATTTTCTCGGAATCGGCTTAAGGAATTTTTATGAAAACAAATCAGTGCAGTATTTAAATAGTGGATCATATTTTGGTGAACAAAAAGTTTTAGATCATAGGCTAAAAACGATACCTGCCATAAGACCGGTTATTTTTCTTCGACTTTCTCGAAAACTGGTTATCCGATTACAATCAAAATTGATATTCAGGAAGATGTAGGAAGCTTAAGTAATTTTAATATAAAATATTTTCGAATGCTTTTTTTTTATATTTTCAATATTTTTTTTTGTGTATTCCTAAAATATGAATAAAGAGTTGGCAACCCTACCCACATTTGTCTGAGAATTATGCCTATTTATAGTGCGGAGTACGGCAACCATATGAGAGGTTTGAAATGGAGATAGCTTATTGAAATTCTTAATAGTAAGGGTGAAAGGCAAATATCCTATCTTCCCTGTACTGAAAATATAAATTTAACAGAGTATAGCTAACAAATTATTAGCTAACAAGAAAGCTATTAAGTAAATTTCAATAAGAGAGAATTAGTTTAAGATTAAGAGTGTCTCCTCAAAATGCAAGCAAATTCTCTTACGAAAATTGGTTGAAATTGCAACGAAAAAGTGATTCATCCGTTCTATGCTTGTGTTTGAGTATCGCGATTACGAAGCGAAATCGCATCACTATATTAGGATTTCCGTATTTGTGCGTACGGTTTTGTAGAGTAAAGGTTGGTTGTCTATAAAATCGGTTAAGAGAACGATAATTTTACTTGATAACGTCATATATATAATAAGGAGGCAAATCAAACAACAGCATGGCATTTTATAAACACTTCTTGCTTCTTTGAACTCAATTAAAGTCACCAAAAATTGCACACAACCCTTCCTTTAAATCCACACACACACACACACACATACGCACACCATTATCTACATCTTCTTTCTACTCTAACAAAACCCCGCCTATTTTGTACTTCTTTTTCTCTTGAACTTTTTGAATTTGAGCGGAATTATTATTATTTTGTGAATTTGAATTTGCCTGATTTTGGTTTAAAAAAAACAAACACAGTAACGCGTTGCATTTCTTGTCAGCATGAGTCATGTTATTTCGTATATGTAGCGTGTCATCGATTTATTAGATGTTATCACGTCAGTAGGAATTAGGGTGGTAGTTACTGGGAATCCGGAGAGAGACAGATACAGCAATATTCAAGAGAGAGATATTTTTTTAACAATTATCTTTTGTATTTATTTATCAAAAGACATTTTATTACTTAGATACATATCTCACGATTACAGTAGTTGTCTTTTCTTTTTATTTTTGCTTTTATAAAATTTAATTCTTTTTTTTTCGATGATGGCGGTGTCAGACGATTCAGTCGCATGGTGGTTGACCAGAGAGAACACAAGACTATGAACAAAACTAGTTGTCAAGTGCGAATTACTTAGATTCGGACAGTGAGGAAACGAATCAAAGGCGGCGTTCAGGAATGTATAACTTTTTGTTTCATACCAATTCATAAAACTGAACACACAAGGCCGCAGTTTCGATTCCTCCCGGTGAATATTTTACGAAGTGAATTTTATTTAAGTATTTGACTTGAACATTAGCGCCCACCTTGCAACCTTGTTTGCAAAGTTAACAACTCGTAAACCACCAACACACCAGAACAATTGTTTTGAAATACATAGGTACATATTTATACATACTTTTTTTTTTTATTAAAGGTACGTTATCGTTATCATCAAAAAAATTTTGCGAAAAAAAGCGAAAGAAAAAAAAACAAACGGTTTCATTTACTTCTGAGGAAGAAGGATGCAAAGTTTGGCAATTGAACGCGTGACGATTCCCTTTTCGGTTCGAACATCCGTGACCCGAATTTTGTTATCATGTCAAGCGAGCACGTTGATGCTCTCCCAAGGCGCCACTCGTTGGGTGGCAAATTCTCACTACGAATGATAACGAGATCATTGATTTGGATATTTCTTTAAAGATATTTCCATTTATAACGCTTATGGAGCTCTTTTAAATATTCTTCCTTCCAACGCTTAATTGATGATGAAGAATTTGCAATTTTCTCCACCGATTCATGATATTTAGTGAATGATCTATATAAGATGGTTCTGGCAAACCTGTTAACAATCCTCCGGTGAGGAAATGACCATGGGTTAGAGAAACAATATCTGACACGTTTTAAGACATCGGTGACAATGGTCGTGAATTTAAAGAACACTCAATTCGAGCGAGCAAAGTGGAAAATTCTTCAAAAGTGAATTTTTCATTACCCGCTACTTTTCTAAAATGTCTTTTAAAACTTTTGACTCCCGCTTCGCACAACCTGCCATATGAGGTGAACTGGCAGGAATAAAATTCCATTTCACATTCAAAAAGTTGTGAGCGGCTGCAGTAGGACAATGTACAAGTGATTTGTGGAAGTCAGAGAAAAGCCCTTTAGAAGCCCCCACGAAATTTGTGCCATGGTCTGAAAACATTTGTTCTGGAGCTAAATTGCTAAATTTTCTTCAAAATCCTGTACGACTTGGTTATTGAATAGCTGTACCTTTTTCAATTCTAAAATTGACTCATCAACTGGTTCACCCTTCGATCGTGGCTATATTGATTGAGGTTTCAACAACCAGTGGGGACCATTCCACCACAAAGAACTATCCTTTAAATCAACAGGAGCTCTTTTAAATATTCTTCCTTCCAACGCTTAATTGATGATGAAGAATTTGCAATTTTCTCCACCGATTCATGATATTTAGTGAATGATCTATATAAGATGGTTCTGGCAAACCTGTTAACAATCCTCCGGTGAGGAAATGACCATGGGTTAGAGAAACAATATCTGACACGTTTTAAGACATCGGTGACAATGGTCGTGAATTTAAAGAACACTCAATTCGAGCGAGCAAAGTGGAAAATTCTTCAAAAGTGAATTTTTCATTACCCGCTACTTTTCTAAAATGTCTTTTAAAACTTTTGACTCCCGCTTCGCACAACCTGCCATATGAGGTGAACTGGCAGGAATAAAATTCCATTTCACATTCAAAAAGTTGTGAGCGGCTGCAGTAGGACAATGTACAAGTGATTTGTGGAAGTCAGAGAAAAGCCCTTTAGAAGCCCCCACGAAATTTGTGCCATGGTCTGAAAACATTTGTTCTGGAGGTCCTCGTCGAGAAATAAAACGCGTAAATGACGCCAGAAATGCTTGGGTTGTTAGATCACTAACAAGTTCTAGGTGTATGGCACGGGGTGCGAAACAAACAAAGGTACATACATACCCTTTGTCTAAACGGCATTTTGGACCATAATACGTCTTAATAAGAAACGGACCGGCAAAATCCACTCCCGTATTTGTAAAAGGTCGACCTATTACCATTCTTTCTTCAGGTAACGCACCCATCAATTGGGTTTGAACATGTTTTTTGTATCGAAAAATATACTGGACACTTTATAATACACTTTTTTACCAGATTCTTACTTTGCGGTATCCAATATTCGGATCTCATCATGCGCATCATGAGTTGAGTTTCACCATGTAGTGAAAGCTCATGTACATATTGTACATACAGCTGAACGAAGAGACATTTTGAAGGAAGAAGAACCGGGAATTTTTCGTTATACGACAAAGTTGACAAAGCTAATCTACCATTTACCTTTGTCATCAATAATGGGATTGGACTTTTTGAAGCTAATTGTTTTCCTTGCACCAAATCACAATATTCTTTCTGAAAATATTTTTTTGTGTGAGTACTATTAACGTCTGTTTGGCTAAACTAATTTCCTCATACGAAAGTTCCGGCGAGAAGTACTTTTTGTTTCCGCGCTTTATAAAGGACTGATAAAATCTCTCAATGTACGCGACTACACGTAAAGCCTTGTGCAAGTCGGAAAACTTTGCTAAATTTTCTTCAAAATCCTGTACGACTTGGTTATTGAATAGCTGTACCTTTTTCAATTCTAAAATTGACTCATCAACTGGTTCACCCTTCGATCGTGGCTATATTGATTGAGGTTTCAACAACCAGTGGGGACCATTCCACCACAAAGAACTATCCTTTAAATCAACAGGCGATACTCCTCTTGAGGTTAGATCAGCTAGGTTTTCGCACAAAATTACATGCGGGTCAGTGGCCACCGTATTTTTAAAAATTTCTGCCGTTCTATTGGCAACTAGAACTAGGTGGTTTTTGAAGCCAGGGTAATACGATAGTGGAATCCGTCCACAAACTGACTGATTTATAACTATGTAATTAACTTTGACAGTTAATTCATCATTTTGGATTAAGGACCTGCACCTTGCAACTCCAACCTTGGTAACGCTATAGTATTTACTGGCGCTACCTTTGATTTCACCCACAAAAGATGTAATGTATTTCACCCATCGTGGAATACGTACATTTGCAATTTCGGGTAAACTTGCCACAAATACTTTCCACCTCTGTTCATTGGCATCCTTCCAAATTTGTTGCATCAGTATTTTTGCAGTGATCACAATAGGGGCAAACCACCCTATGTGATCATACAATTTAGCAATCACTGATAGAACTGAACGTTTCGTGACAGGATTTGACTGTGGAACTGATTGAACAGAAAATGAAAAGTATCTAAAGTAGCCTTCCATTTTATGCCAAGAATTTTCACAGAACTTTTATCATCGATATTTAAGAAATCTTCGTTAAGAAGCGAACTTTTGGGTAGCAGTTTCAGCAACTCCTTCCTGTTTGAGGTCCACTTCCTTAAATTAAAACCTGCTGATTGTAAAGCCGTACTAAATTCTGACTGTGCCTTTAAAGCTGTGGAAATGTCATGAGCCCCCGATAGGACATCGTCGACAAACAGTTTACGAAGAAGAATATTAGCAGCTAATGGATGAGATTTTTCCACCTCGCTGGCTAACTGGTGCAATGAACGAATTGCTAAATATGGCGAACACGAAACGCCAAAGGTGAGCGTCAACATTTCGAAAACGGTAAGAGGGTTTTTCGGATTTTCGCGAAACTAATTTTTTTGAAAAGGGGTTTGATCGGTATATATATATACAGTCAAACTTCGATAACTCGAACTCCTTTAATCCACAGGAAAAGTTCGACTTATCAAGACTTCGAGTTATCGAAATTGTTCAAAATATTAAATTTAAAATGATACCAAATAAATGTCTCAAATACATTTGCACACTAATGTACTTTTATTTAAATCCAAATACAAATATTTTGTGTACAAGTATAGATAGGTACATACATAAATTCTTATAAAAACCAAAAAACTATTGCATGTATGCAGTAATTTTAGTTTGAGTGTAGTTTTTTTGATATTTTTTTTCGTTACAAAAGATTCTAGTTTAATCAAAGCTACATACATTTCATCAGTTTCTGCATCGTCACAGATTTGCAAAAATAGATTTATATTCTCCAATGCATGTGCTACAACGCTCTTTGACGGCTGTTGAATAAGTTCCTCCAGCAAAGTCTCGTCATCAATTTCATTGTCGATTGAAGTCGGATTCAACGAAGAAGAGCTATGACGCTCAATAATCTCCTCATCGGTAGGAAAGGCCGACGTGCAGATACCGTTATCCACATCCATATGATCATCCAGAATTATATAAATTGCAATATTACTTTGATGTATCCATTGCGCATATTCAGCTTCCATCAATATTCGATCTTCGTCAAAATTATTGAGGAACACCAAAGGAATGTCATCTTCTTCGTCCTATGTGCAATATTGTCCAAAACCAACTTTTTTGAAACAATTAGCTTTAGTTTGACTTTTGACGTCAATATTTTAAGCTTTACATACGATGTTGATGCATTCCAGCAATGTAGTATCGTGTTTGTTTCCAGCATCCATATGCTTTAAAGTTTCCTTTAAGATTCTTCGGAGGTAGTGGCATTTTAAATTATGAATCACTCCCTGGTCCAGGGGCTGTAGTTTTTATGTCATATTTGGCGGAAAAAAATGCTAATTCAATGCATTTTAATTTCCTTTGTAGGTCTTTGGCATGTGCCGGACAATTATCGATAAAAAGTAAAATTTTTCTTCCTTGCTTATCTAACTTTAAAATCCACTCTTCAAAAAATTGTCCTGTCATCTATGCCTTTGAATTAGCTTTATAATCAACGGGTAACCATTTCAGACCGCGAAAACAACGAGGTTTGTTACTTCTACCTATTAAAAGGATTTTTAGTTTTTCAGATCCATCCAACATTAATGTAATCAGCTGCTTGCTATGTTTGCCCCCATGACATTTTTCGTTTTTGAATGTTAAAGTATTGTCCGGTAAGCATTTGAAAAACAACCCGGTTTGGTCTGCATTAAAAATATCGCAACTCTCGTAATTTTCCAAAAGATTTGGCAAAACATAACTCTTCCATTTATCACAGTCCTCATGAGGCACGTCATTACTTACACCACATGCCTTTTTATGGCACACTCCATGCCTGAAATAAAAAAATCTACGTAGACAAATTTGCATTAGGCAAATTTTTAACCTGTACCTTTTCTTCCAATTGTCAAGCCAACCAGTGCTTGCCTTAAAATCCGGGTCTCCGAGACATTTTGCGAATTCCAGGGCCTTTTCTTTTATTATTCCTCCAGATATGGGCATGTTTTGGTTTCTAGTGCTTTAAACCAGTCGATGATTTATCAACATTTTCGAAGACTGGTTTCTTAAATCTTCTGCTTCCTCCTAGCGAAGTCCCAGACTCTATTGCAGTAATAATCTGTTGCTTATTTTTTAATATTGTGGACACTGTATTAGGTGGGACGCCGTACTTCGCAGCAACGTCTTTTTTTCTGGAATCACTTTCAATGTCCTTGATTAGCTGAAATTTATCTTTAATCGTTAAAGATTTCAGAACACGTTTAGATTTCGATGACATCTTAAAGTTACTTTGAAAGCTGAAAAAGTTAAAATATTAAATGTGCAACATAAAATAAAGACATTTTTAACCTTACCTTCCAACCAGCATTGCAGTGAACATGTGATGAAAAAAAAACTTTCTGAACATTTTCCTTTTAAATGGGAGTTCTCTTCAAAAATTTGAATTTCCAATGCACATGTGATTTTTATTTCTTTTTACAAATGGGGATTCCCCCAAAAAATTCGACTTACTCAAGGCACGGGTCATTTATTTTGTTCGAGTTATAAAGAAGTTCGAGTTATACAAGTTCGAGATATCAAAGTTAAAATGTATGGAATTAGAGCTCTAAAAGCTGTTGCCACATAATTTGCTTCGAGCTATACAAAATTCGAGTTATCGAAGTACGAGTTATCAAAGTTCGACTGTATATATATATATCTTTATCGGCCGATACCTATTCTCGACATCAATGTTGAACACGAACTTATAAAGCCGCAAATTTAACATCAAGAACGTAATTTCTGTTTGGAGTGCCGGACCTGGATATAAAATGTTATTTAAGCTCTCCCCGTTTGAAGAGGCTAACGATGCGTTGAAAACAACGCGAACTTTTGTTGTCAGGCTTTCCGGTTTTATCACTGCATAATGTGGCATAACATATGATGTGCCCCTTTCAACAAACGTATCCGCCGAATCACTTGGCTTTATACGCCCCAAGTCAATATATTCCGACAACACCGAATCGTACTAATTTTTTTACATTTTGGGTTGAATAAAAGCCTCTTTTCATTTCTTACAAATTGTCGTTTTGCAATTTCATGCGATTTCCCTAACCTTGGACTTTGAAGAAAATCGTCCTTGAACGGTAACCTTACCACATACCGACCCGTTTTATCTCTGTACGTGGTTTCTTCAAAAAGATTCTCACAGTATTGCTCTGCGGCCGTTAAAACTTTATTTTGTGGAAGCTCTTCAATCTGCCAAGATTTGGATGGTTTCATCCAACGATATTTCATTGTAAAAAGACAACGATATAGTACACTGAAAATTATATTAGGAGCTGGGTGTTTCTAAAGGGCCAAGCAATACCTATCCGAAAACTGTGTTTTGAGCCATAATACTCTGAAACACATTAATAAACGGATATAAATCCGCACCAATCAATAAATCAATCTTGGCACTTTGATTGAAACACGGGTCCTATAAGGGAAAGTCGAACAAAGTTTGAGCATTTTCCCACTCTACGGATATGGAAGGCAAACTGTCTGCAACCGTTTTGAGGACAAGTGCCTGAGCGAAAAGTGAAAATTGTTTATCGAATTTCGATCTTAGAGTGAAGGAACACATTTTGGATGAAGTTTCCATTACCGAAGAATTAACGCCTGCAACCGTTGCTCTCACCGATCGAACTGGCAACTTCAAGCTTCTTTGAACTTCTTTGGAAATAAATGAGATTTCCGAACACGGATCAATAAGCGCCCGCCACTCAAAATCAGTTTGAATTTGATGAATTCGAATTATTGCTGTAGCTAAAAGAATGCTTTGGCATAAACATTAGCGTTTTCCTCCGTATTTGAAAACTGAGCTTTTGAACTTTCGCTTGGTACAGTATACTGAATACCGGCGTTAGTATTAACGAAATATTGTTGGACATTTTGACTTGGAGCTGAAGTTGACTGAGTGGACTGTATATTTGGTGTAACGCTCCCCGAAGAAACTTTGTTAAAAATCACCTGTACCTCTTTGTGAGAAAGATGTTCATGTGTTTCCATGATTGAATTTCCATTGAATTTTCAAGGGATTCTTCCTAAAGGGACAAAGTCTGTGGCGGAAGACGAGTCGCACACACGTAGGTTATCAGCGCATCCCACTTTTCCACCTCAATACTATAGGACCCTAAAGCTATAATAGCTTCAATAATATTGCTCTGCAATTCCTTTTATGCAGCTGCCGATTCAACCGTTATGCGTGACTGACCCAACAAAACACTTAGATGATTATTCACTAAAACCCTTTTGTTTTCATAGTATTCTTTGAGAGCTGCCCACGCAACCTCGAAATTATCATCTGTAATCTCAAATTTAGAGACTATGCTTAAGGCATGATCTTTAGTCCGAGCACGCAATTGGAAAAGTTTTTGAACGGGACTTAACTTTGCACGTCGGATGTAAAGTGCCGTAAACATGTCTCTAAATGCTGGTCATTTTAGAAAATGTCCGCTAAATATTTCCGTTTCGCACGGTGGAACATGCATATTGTGCCCTAATGCGCCACTTTCACTTTTATCTTCAGTTTTACTTTTCTCATCAAGCCAAAGTGCTTGAAGTTCTAAACGAGGAACTGTACCACAGAATTTCAATATTTGGCGATTGAAATTTTTCGCCCAACTTTCTTTTTTTGAAATGGCGTAATCCGGCTCGAAGGACCAATGTTTTAGCAATTATCTTTTGTTTTTATTTATCAAAAGACATTTTATTACTTAGATACATATCTCACGATTACAGCAGTTTTCTTTTCTTTTCTTTTTTTTCTTTTTTTTTCGATGATGGCGATGCCAGACGATTCAGTCGCATGGTGGTTGACCAGAGAAAACAAAAGACTATGAACAAAACTAGTTTTCAAGTGCAAATTACTTAGATTAGGACCGGGAGGAAACGAAACAAAGGCCGCGTTCAGGAATGTATAACTTTTTTTTTCATGCCAATTCATAAAACTGAACACACAAGGCTTCAGTTTCGATTCCTCCTACGCACACCACTATCTACATCTTCTTTCTACTCTAACAAAACCCCGCCTATTTTGTACTTCTTTTTCTCTTGAACTTTTTGAATTTGAGCGGTATTATTATTATTTTGTGAATTTGAATTTGCCTGATTTTGGATTAAAAAAAACAAACACAGTAACGCGTTGCATTTCTTGTCAGCATGAGTCATGTTATTTCGTATGTGTAGCGTGTCATCGATTTATTAGATGTTATCACGTCAGTAGGAATTAGGGTGGTAGTTACTGAGAATCCGGAGAGAGACAGATACAGCAATAGTCAAGAGTGAGATATTGTTTTAACAATTATCTTTTGTATTTATTTATCAAAAGACATTTTATTACTTAGATACCTATCTCACGATAACAGTAGTTGTCTTTTCTTTTTATTTTTGCTTTTATAAAATTTAGTTCTTTTTTTTCGATGATGGCGGTGCCAGATGATTCAGTCGCATGGTGGTTGACCAGAGAGAACACAAGACTATGAACAAAACTAGTTGTCAAGTGCGAATTACTTAGATTCGGACAGGGAGGAAACGAATCAAAGGCGGCGTTCAGGAATGTATAACTTTTTGTTTCGTACCAATTCATAAAACTGAACACACAAGTCCTCAGTTTCGATTCCTCCCGGTGAATATTTTACGAAGTGAATTTTATTTAAGTATTTGACTTGAACATTAGCGCCCACCTTGCAACCTTGTTTGCAAAGTTAACAACTCGTAAACCACCAACACACCAGAACAATTGTTTTGAAATACATAGGTACATATTTATACATAATTTTTTTTTTAATTAAAGGTACGAGATACAAAATGTTATTCATGTGCTTCATATTCGTACATAAATTATTAGTTATCGTTATCATCAAAAAAATTTAGCGAAAAAAAAGCGAAAGAAAAAAAAACAAACGGTTTCATTTACTTCTGAGGAAGAAGGATGCAAAGTTTGGCAATTGAACGCGTGACGATTCCCTTTTCGATTCGAACGTCCGCGACCCGAATTTTGTTATCATGTCAAGCGAGCACGTTGATGCTCTCCCAAGGCGCCACTCGTTGGGTGGCAAATTCTCACTATGAATGATAACGAGATCATTGATTTGGATATTTCTTTAAGGATATTTCCATTTATAACGCTTATGGACTCTTTTAAATATTCTTCCTTCCAACGCTTAATTGATGATGAAGAATTTGCAATTTTCTCCACCGATTCATGATACTTAGTGAATGATCTATATAAGATGGTTCTGGCAAACCTGTTAACAATCCTCCGGTGAGGAAATGACCATGGGTTAGAGAAACAATGTCTGACACGTTTTAAGACATCGGTGACAATGGTCGTGAATTTAAAGTACACTCAATTCGAGCGAGCAAAGTGGAAAATTCTTCAAAAGTGAATTTTTCATTACCCTTTTAAAACTTTTGACTCCCGCTTCGCACAACCAACCATATGAGGTGAACTGGCAGGAATAAAATTCCATTTTACATTCGAAAAGTTGTGAGCGGCTGCGGTAGGACAATGTACAAGTGATTTGTGGAAGTCAGAGAAAAGCACTTTAGAAGCCCCCACGAAATTTGTGCCATGGTCTGAAAACATTTGTTCTGGAGGTCCTCGTCGAGAAATAAAACGCGTAAATGACGCCAGAAATGCTTGAACATGTTTTTTGTATCGAAAAATATACTGGACACTTTATAATACACTTTTTTACCAGATTCTTACTTTGCGGTATCCAATATTCGGATCTTATCATGCGCATCATGAGTTGAGTTTCACCATGTAGTGAAAGCTCATGTACATATTGTACATACAGCTGAACGAAGAGACATTTTGAAGGAAGAAGTACCGGGAATTTTTCGTTATACGGCAAAGTTGACAAAGCTAATCTACCATTTACCCTTGTCATCAATAATGGGATTGGACTTTTTGAAGCTAATTGTTTTCCTTGCACCAAATCACAATATTCTTTCTGAAAATATTTTTTGTGTGAGTACTATTAACGTCTGTTTGGCTGAACTAATTTCCTCATACGAAAGTTCCGGCGAGAAGTACTTTTGTTTCCGCGCTTTATAAAGGACTGATAAAATCTCTCAATGTACGCAACTACACGTAAAGCCTTGTGCAAGTCGGAAAACTTTGCTAAATCTTCTTCAAAATCCTGTACGACTTGGTTATTGAATAGCTGTACCTGACTGTACCTGTAAACTGTAAACTGACTGATGAAATATTTTTAATTTGAAGAGACTTTGACAGTTAATTCATCATTTTGGATAAAAGAACTGCACCTTGCAACTCCAACCTTGGTAACGCTATAGTATTTACTGGCGCTACCTTTGATTTCACCCACAAAAGATGGGGTGTCACCTTATCATGGTGTTGCACCCGCAAGTAAATACATTCCGCATAGGCTTTATCCGAAGCGTCACAGAATCCATAGAGCTGTAAACAGCACGCGGAATGTATTTCACCCATCGTGGAATACGTACATTTGCAATTTCGGGTAAACTTGCCACAAATACTTTCCACCTCTGTTCATTGGCATCCTTCCAAATTTGTTGCATCAGTATTTTTGCAGTGATCACAATAGGGGCAAACCACCCTATGTGATCATACAATTTAGCAATCACTGATAGAACTGAACGTTTCGTGATAGGATTTGACTGTGGAACTGATTGAACAGAAAATGAAAAGTATCTAAAGTAGCCTTCCATTTTATGCCAAGAATTTTCACAGAACTTTTATCATCGATATTTAAGAAATCTTCGTTAAGAAGCGAACTTTTGGGTAGCAGTTTCAGCAACTCCTTCCTGTTTGAGGTCCACTTCCTTAAATTAAAACCAGCTGATTGTAAAGCCGTACTCAATTCTGACTGTGCCTTTAAAGCTGTGAAAATGTCATGAGCCCCCGATAGGACATCGTCGACCAACAGTTTACGAAGAAGAATATTAGCAGCTAATGGATGAGATTTTTCCACCTCGCTGGCTAACTGGTGCAATGAACGAATTGCTAAATATGGCGAACACGAAACGCCAAAGGTGAGCGTCAACATTTCGAAAACGGTAAGAGGGTTTTTCGGATTTTCGCGAAACAAATTTTTTTGAAAAGGGGTTTGATCGGTATATATATATACAGTCAAACTTCGATAACTCGAACTCCTTTAATCCACAGGAAAAGTTCGACTTATCAAGACTTCGAGTTATCGAAATTGTTCAAAATATTAAATTTAAAATGATACCAAATAAATGTCTCAAATACATTTGCACACTTATGTACTTTTATTTAAATCCAAACACATATATTTTGTGTACAAGTATAGATAGGTACATACATAAATTCTTATAAAAAACCAAAAGCTATTGCATGTATGCAGTAATTTTAGTTTGAGTGTAGTTTTTTTGATATTTTTTTTCGTTACAAAAGATTCTAGTTTAATCAAAGCTACATACATTTCATCAGTTTCTGTCACAGATTTGCAAAAATAGATTTATATTCTCCAATGCATTTGCTACAACGTTCTTTGACGGCTGTTGAATAAGTTCCTCCAGCAAAGTCTCGTCATCAATTTCATTGTCGATTGAAGTCGGATTCAACGAAGAAGAGCTATGACGCTCAATAATCTCCTCATCGGTAGGAAAGGCCGACGTGCAGATACCGTTATCCACATCCATATGATCATCCAGAATTATATAAATTGCTATATTACTTTGATGTATCCATTGCGCATATTCAGCTTCCATCAATATTCGATCTTCGTCAAAATTATTGAGGAACACCAAAGGAATGTCAACTTCTTCGTCCTATGTGCAATATTGTCCAAAACCAGCTTTTTTGAAACAATTAGCTTTAGTTTGACTTTTGACGTCAATATTTTAAGCTTTACATACGATGTTGATGCATTCCAGCAATATAGTATCGTGTTTGTTTCCAGCATCCATATGCTTTAAAGTTTCCTTTAAGATTCTTCGGAGGTAGTGGCATTTTAAATTATGAATCACTCCCTGGTCCAGGGGCTGTAGTTTTTATGTCATATTTGGCGGAAAAAAATGCTAATTCAATGCATTTTAATTTCCTTTGTAGGTCTTTGGCATGTGCCGGACAATTATCGATAAAAAGTAAAATTTTTCTTCCTTGCTTATCTAACTTTAAAATCCACTCTTCAAAAAATTGTCCTGTCATCTATGCCTTTGAATTTGCTTTATAATCAACGGGTAACCATTTCAGACCGCGAAAACAACGAGGTTTGTTACTTCTACCTATTAAAAGGATTTTTAGTTTTTCAGATCCATCCAACATTAATGTAATCAGCTGCTTGCTATGTTTGCCCCCATGACATTTTTCGTTTTTGAATGTTAAAGTATTGTCCGGTAAGCATTTGAAAAACAACCCGGTTTGGTCTGCATTAAAAATATCGCAACTCTCGTAATTTTCCAAAAGATTTGGCAAAACATAACTCTTCCATTTATCACAGTCCTCATGAGGCACGTCATTACTTACACCACATGCCTTTTTATGGCACACTCCATGCCTGAAATAAAAAAATCTACGTAGACAAATTTGCATTAGGCAAATTTTTAACCTGTACCTTTTCTTCCAATTGTCAAGCCAACCAGTGCTTGCCTTAAAATCCGGGTCTCCGAGACATTTTGCGAATTCCAGGGCCTTTTCTTTTATTATTCCTCCAGATATGGGCATGTTTTGGTTTCTAGTGCTTTAAACCAGTCGATGACTGATTTATCAACATTTTCGAAGACTGGTTTCTTAAATCTTCTGCTTCCTCCTAGCGAAGTCCCAGACTCTATTGCAGTAATAATCTGTTGCTTATTTTTTAATATTGTGGACACTGTATTAGGTGGGACGCCGTACTTCGCAGCAACGTCTTTTTTTCTGGAACCACTTTCAATGTCCTTGATTAGCTGAAATTTATCTTTAATCGTTAAAGATTTCAGAACACGTTTAGATTTTGATGACATCTTAAAGTTACTTTGAAAGCTGAAAAAGTTAAAATATTAAATGTGCAACATAAAATAAAGACATTTTTAACCTTACCTTCCAACCAGCATTGCAGTGAACATGTGATGAAAAAAAACTTTCTGAACATTTTCCTTTTAAATGGGAGTTCTCTTCAAAAATTTGAATTTCCAATGCACATGTGATTTTTATTTCTTTTTACAAATGGGGATTCCCCCAAAAAATTCGACTTACTCAAGGCACGGGTCATTTATTTTGTTCGAGTTATAAAGAAGTTCGAGTTATACAAGTTCGAGATATCAAAGTTAAAATGTATGGAATTAGAGCTCTAAAAGCTGTTGCCACATAATTTGCTTCGAGCTATACAAAATTCGAATTATCGAAGTACGAGTTATCAAAGTTCGACTGTATATATATATATCTTTATCGGCCGATACCTATTCTCGACATCACTGTTGAACACGAACTTATAAGGCCGCAAATTTAACATCAAGAACGTAATATCTGTTTGGAGTGCCGGACCTGCATATAAAATGTTATTTAAGCTCTCCCTGTTTGAAGAGGCTAACGATGCGTTGAAAACAACGCGAACTTTTGTTGTCAGGCTTTCCGGTTTTATCACTGCATAATGTGGCATAACATATGATGTGCCCCTTTCAACAAACGTATCCGCCGAATCACTTGGCTTTATACGCCCCAAGTCAATATATTCCGACAACACCGAATCGTACTAATTTTTTTACATTTTGGGTTGAATAAAAGCCTCTTTTCATTTCTTACAAATTGTCGTTTTGCAATTTCATGCGATTTCCCTAACCTTGGACTTTGAAGAAAATCGTCCTTGAACGGTAACCTTACCACATACCGACTCGTTTTATCTCTGTACGTGGTTTCTTCAAAAAGATTCTCACAGTATTGCTCTGTGGCCGTTAAAACTTTATTTTGTGGAAGCTCTTCAATCTGCCAAGATTTGGATGGTCTCATCCAACGATATTTCATTGTAAAAAGGAGCTGGGTGTTTCTAAAGGGCCAAGCAATACCTATCCGAAAACTGTGTTTTGAGCCATAATACTCTGAAACACATTGGGTTTTAATCCATCGCGAATAATAAACGGATATAAATCCGCACCAATCAATAAATCAATCTTGGCACTTTGATTGAAACACGGGTCCTATAAGGGAAAGTCGAACAAAGTTTGAGCATTTTCCCACTCTACGGATATGGAAGGCAAACTGTCTGCAACCGTTTTGAGGACAAGTGCCTGAGCGAAAAGTGAAAATTGTTTATCGAATTTCGATCTTAGAGTGAAGGAACACATTTTGGATGAAGTTGCCATTACCGAAGAATTAACGCCTGCAACCGTTGCTCTCACCGATCGAACTGGCAACTTCCAGCTTCTTTGAACTTCTTTGGAAATAAATGAGATTTCCGAACACGGATCAATAAGCGCCCGCCACTCAAAATCAGTTTGAATTTGATGAATTCGAATTATTGCTGTAGCTAAAAGAATGCTTTGGCATAAACATTAGCGTTTTCCTCCGTATTTGAAAACTGAGCTTTTGAACTGTCGCTTGGTACAGTATACTGAATACCGGCGTTAGTATTAACGAAATATTGTTGGAGATTTTGACTTGGAGCTGAAGTTGACTGAGTGGACTGTATATTTGGTGTAACGCTCCCCGAAGAAACTTTGTTAAAAATCACCTGTATCTCTTTGTGAGAAAGATGTTCATGTGTTGTCATGATTGAATTTCCATTGAATTTTCAAGGGATTCTTCCTAAAGGGACAAAGTCTGTGGCGGAAGACGAGTCGCACACACGTAGGTTATCAGCGCATCCCACTTTTCCACCTCAATACTATAGGACCCTAAAGCTATAATAGCTTCAATAATATTGCTCTGCAATTCCTTTTATGCAGCTGCCGATTCAACCGTTATGCGTGACTGACCCAACAAAACACTTAGATGATTATTCACTAAAACTCTTTTGTTTCCATAGTATTCTTTGAGAGCTGCCCACGAAACCTCGAAATTATCATCTGTAATCTCAAATTTAGAGACTATGCTTAAGGCATGATCTTTAGTCCGAGCACGCAATTGGAAAAGTTTTTGAACGGGACTTAACTTTGCACGTCGGATGTAAAGTGCCGTAAACATGTCTCTAAATGCTGGTCATTTTAGAAAATGTCCGCTAAATATTTCCGTTTCGCACGGTGGAACATGCATATTGTGCCCTAATGCGCCACTTTCACTTTTATCTTCAGTTTTACTTTTCTCATCAAGCCAAAGTGCTTGAAGTTCTAAACGAGGAACTGTACCACAGAATTTCAATATTTGGCGATTGAAATTTTTCGCCCAACTTTCTTTTTTTGAAATGGCGTAATCCGGCTCGAAGGACCAATGTTTTAGCAATTATCTTTTGTTTTTATTTATCAAAAGACATTTTATTACTTAGATACATATCTCACGATTACAGCAGTTTTCTTTTCTTTTTATTTTTTCTTTTTTTTCGATGATGGCGATGCCAGACGATTCAGTCGCATGGTGGTTGACCAGAGAAAACAAAAGACTATGAACAAAACTAGTTGTCAAGTGCAAATTACTTAGATTAGGACCGGGAAGAAACGAAACAAAGGCCGCGTTCAGGAATGTATAACTTTTTTTTTCATGCCAATTCATAAAACTGAACACACAAGGCTTCAGTTTCGATTCCTCCTACGCACACCATTATCTACATCTTCTTTCTACTCTAACAAAACCCCGCCTATTTTGTACTTCTTTTTCTCTTGAACTTTTTGAATTTGAGCGGAATTATTATTATTTTGTGAATTTGAAATTGCCTGATTTTGGTTTAAAAAAAAACAAACACAGTAACGCGTTGCATTTCTTGTCAGCATGAGTCATGTTATTTCGTATGTGTAGCGTGTCATCGATTTATTAGATGTTATCACGTCAGTAGGAATTAGGGTGGTAGCTACTGGGAATCCGGAGAGAGACAGATACAGCAATAGTCAAGAGTGAGATATTGTTTTAACAATTATCTTTTGTATTTATTTATCAAAAGACATTTTATTACTTAGATACATATCTCACCATTACAGTAGTTGTCTTTTCTTTTTATTTTTGCTTTTATAAAATTTTATTCTTTTTTTTTTTCGATGATAGCAGTGCCAGACGATTCAGTCGCATGGTGGTTGACCAGAGAGAACACAAGACTATGAACAAAACTAGTTGTCAAGTGCGAATTACTTAGATTCGGACAGGGAGGAAACGAATCAAAGGCGGAGTTCAGGAATGTATAACTTTTTGTTTCATACCAATTCATAAAACTGAACACACAAGTCCTCAGTTTCGATTCCTCCCGGTGAATATTTTACGAAGTGAATTTTATTTAAGTATTTGACTTGAACATTAGCGCCCACCTTGCAACCTTGTTTGCAAAGTTAACAACTCGTAAACCACCAACACACCAGAACAATTGTTTTGAAATACATAGGTACATATTTATACATAATTTTTTTTTTAATTAAAGGTACGAGATACAAAATGTTATTCATGTGCTTCATATTCGTACAAAAATTATTAGTTATCGTTATCATCAAAAAAATTTAGCGAAAAAAAAGCGAAAGAAAAAAAAAAAAAACGGTTTCATTTACTTTTGAGGAAGAAGGATGCAAAGTTTGGCAATTGAACGCGTGACGATTCCCTTTTCGGTTCGAACGTCCGCGACCCGAATTTTGTTATCATGTCAAGCGAGAACGTTGATGCTCTCCCAAGGCGCCACTCGTTGGGTGGCAAATTCTCACTACGAATGATAACGAGATCATTGATTTGGATATTTCTTTAAGGATATTTCCATTTATAACGCTTATGGAGCTCTTTTAAATATTCTTCCTTCCAACGCTTAATTGATGATGAAGAATTTGCAATTTTCTCCACCGATTCATGATACTTAGTGAATGATCTATATAAGAAGATAAGATAAACCTGTTAACAATCCTCCGGTGAGGAAATGACCATGGGTTAGAGAAACAATATCTGACACGTTTTAAGACATCGGTGACAATGGTCGTGAATTTAAAGTACACTCAATTCGAGCGAGCAAAGTGGAAAATTCTTCAAAAGTGAATTTTTCAATACCCGCTACTTTTCTAAAATGTCTTTTAAAACTTTTGACTCCCGCTTCGCACAACCTACCATATGAGGTGAACTGGCAGGAATAAAATTCCATTTTACATTCGAAAAGTTGTGAGCGGCTGCGGTAGGACAATGTACAAGTGATTTGTGGAAGTCAGAGAAAAGCACTTTAGAAGCCCCCACGAAATTTGTGCCATGGTCTGAAAACATTTGTTCTGGAGGTCCTCGTCGAGAAATAAAACGCGTAAATGACGCCAGAAATGCTTGAACATGTTTTTTGTATCGAAAAATATACTGGACACTTTATAATACACTTTTTTACCAGATTCTTACTTTGCGGTATCCAATATTCGGATCTTATCATGCGCATCATGAGTTGAGTTTCACCATGTAGTGAAAGCTCATGTACATATTGTACATACAGCTGAACGAAGAGACATTTTGAAGGAAGAAGTACCGGGAATTTTTCGTTATACGACAAAGTTGACAAAGCTAATCTACCATTTACCCTTGTCATCAATAATGGGATTGGACTTTTTGAAGCTAATTGTTTTCCTTGCACCAAATGACAATATTCTTTCTGAAAATATTTTTTTGTGTGAGTACTATTAACGTCTGTTTGGCTGAACTAATTTCCTCATACGAAAGTTCCGGCGAGAAGTACTTTTTGTTTCCGCGCTTTATTAAGGACTGATAAAATCTCTCAATGTACGCGACTACACGTAAAGCCTTGTGCAAGTCGGAAAACTTTGCTTAATCTTCTTCAAAATCCTGTACGACTTGGTTATTGAATAGCTGTACCTGACTGTACCTGTAAACTGTAAACTGACTGATGAAATATTTTTAATTTGAAGAGACTTTGACAGTTAATTCATCATTTTGGATAAAAGAACTGCACCTTGCAACTCCAACCTTGGTAACGCTATAGTATTTACTGGCGCTACCTTTGATTTCACCCACAAAAGATGGGGTGTCACCTTATCATGGTGTTGCACCCGCAAGTAAATACATTCCGCATAGGCTTTATCCGAAGCGTCACAGAATCCATAGAGCTGTAAACAGCACGCGGAATGTATTTCACCCATCGTGGAATACGTACATTTGCAATTTCGGGTAAACTTGCCACAAATACTTTCCACCTCTGTTCATTGGCATCCTTCCAAATTTGTTGCATCAGTATTTTTGCAGTGATCACAATAGGGGCAAACCACCCTATGTGATCATACAATTTAGCAATCACTGATAGAACTGAACGTTTCGTGATAGGATTTGACTGTGGAACTGATTGAACAGAAAATGAAAAGTATCTAAGGTAGCCTTCCATTTTATGCCAAGAATTTTCACAGACTTTTTATCATCGATATTTAAGAAATCTTCGTTAAGAAGCAAACTTTTGGGTAGCAGTTTCAGCAACTCCTTCCTGTTTGAGGTCCACTTCCTTAAATTAAAACCAGCTGATTGTAAAGCCGTACTCAATTCTGACTGTGCTTTTAAAGCTGTGGAAATGCCATGAGCCCCCGATAGGACATCGTCGACAAACAGTTTACGAAGAAGAATATTAGCAGCTAATGGATGAGATTTTTCCACCTCGCTGGCTAACTGGTGCAATGAACGAATTGCTTAATATGGCGAACACGAAACGCCAAAGGTGAGCGTCAACATTTCGAAAACGGTAAGAGGGTTTTTCGGATTTTCGCGAAACAAATTTTTTTGAAAAGGGGTTTGATCGGTATATATATATACAGTCAAACTTCGATAACTCGAACTCCTTTAATCCACAGGAAAAGTTCGACTTATCAAGACTTCGAGTTATCGAAATTGTTCAAAATATTAAATTTAAAATGATACCAAATAAATGTCTCAAATACATTTGCACACTTATGTACTTTTATTTAAATCCAAATACATATATTTTGTGTACAAGTATAGATAGGTACATACATATTCTTATAAAAAACCAAAAAACTATTGCATGTATGCAGTAATTTTAGTTTGAGTGTAGTTTTTTTGATATTTTTTTTCGTTACAAAAGATTCTAGTTTAATCAAAGCTGCATACATTTCATCAGTTTCTGCATCGTCACAGGTTTGCAAAAATAGATTTATATTCTCCAATGCATGTGCTACAAGGCTCTTTGACGGCTGTTGAATAAGTTCCTCCAGCAAAGTCACGTGAAAAAGTGATTCATCCGTTCTATGCTTGTGTTTGAGTATCGCGATTACGAAGCGAAATCGCATCACTATACTAGGATTTTCGTATTTGTGCGTACGGTTTTGTAGAGTAAAGGTTGGTTGTCTATAAAATCGGTTAATGGAACGATAATTTTACGTGATAACGTCATATATATAATAAGGAGGCAAATCAAACAACAGCATGGCATTTTATAAACACTTCTTGCTTCTTTGAACTCAATTAAAGTCACCAAAAAATTTCACACAAACCCTTCCTTTAAATCCACACACACACACACACATACGCACACCATTATCTACATCTTCTTTCTACTCTAACAAAACCCCGCCTATTTTGCACTTCTTTTTCTCCTGAACTTTTTGAATTTGAGCGGAATTATTATTATTTAATTGAATTTGAATTTGCCTGATTTTGGTTAAAAAGAAAACAAACACAGTAACGCGTTGCATTTCTTGTCAGGATGAGTCATGTTATTTCGTATGTGTAGCGTGTCATCGATTTATTAGATGTTATCACGTCAGTAGGAATTAGGGTGGTAGTTACTGGGAATCCGGAGAGAGACAGATACAGCAATAGTCAAGAGTGAGATATTGTTTTAACAATTATCTTTTGTATTTATTTATCAAAAGACATTTTATTACTTAGATACATATCTCACGATTACAGTAGTTGTCTTTTCTTTATATTTTTGCTTTTATAAAATGTTATTCTTTTTTTTTCGATGATGGCGGTGCCAGACGATTCAGTCGCATGGTGGTTGACCAGAGAGAACACAAGACTATGAACAAAACTAGTTGTCAAGTGGGAATTACTTAGATTCGGACAGGGAGGAAACGAATCAAAGGCGGCGTTCAGGAATGTATAACTTTTTGTTTCGTACCAATTCATAAAACTGAACACACAAGTCCTCAGTTTCTATTCCTCCCGGTGAATATTTTACGAAGTGAATTTTATTTAAGTATTTGACTTGAACATTAGCGCCCACCTTGCAACCTTGTTTGCAAAGTTAACAACTCGTAAACCACCAAAACACCAGAACAATTGTTTTGAAATACATAGGTACATATTTATACATAATTTTTTTTTTATTAAAGGTACGAGATACAAAATGTTATTCATGTGCTTCATATTCGTACATAAATTATTAGTTATCGTTATCATCAAAAAAATTTAGCGAAAAAAAAGCGAAAGAAAAAAAAAACAAACGGTTTCATTTACTTTTGAGGAAGAAGGATGCAAAGTTTGGCAATTGAACGCGTGACGATTCCCTTTTCGGTTCGAACGTCTGCGACCCGAATTTTGTTATCATGTCAAGCGAGCACGTTGATGCTCTCCCAAGGCGCCACTCGTTGGGTGGCAAATTCTCACTATGAATGATAACGAGATCATTGATTTGGATATTTCTTTAAGGATATTTCCATTTATAACGCTTATGGAGCTCTTTTAAATATTCTTCCTTCCAACGCTTAATTGATGATGAAGAATTTGCAATTTTCTCCACCGATTCATGATACTTAGTGAATGATCTATATAAGATGGTTCTGGCAAACCTGTTAACAATCCTCCGGTGAGGAAATGACCATGGGTTAGAGAAACAATATCTGACACGTTTTAAGACATCGGTGACAATGGTCGTGAATTTAAAGTACACTCAATTCGAGCGAGCAAAGTGGAAAATTCTTCAAAAGTGAATTTTTCATTACCCGCTACTTTTCTAAAATGTCTTTTAAAACTTTTGACTCCCGCTTCGCACAACCTACCATATGAGGTGAACTGGCAGGAATAAAATTCCATTTTACATTCGAAAAGTTGTGAGCGGCTGCGGTAGGACAATGTACAAGTGATTTGTGGAAGTCAGAGAAAAGCACTTTAGAAGCCCCCACGAAATTTGTGCCATGGTCTGAAAACATTTGTTCTGGAGGTCCTCGTCGAGAAATAAAACGCGTAAATGACGCCAGAAATGCTTGAACATGTTTTTTGTATATAATAAAAAATATACTGGACACTTTATAATACACTTTTTTACCAGATTCTTACTTTGCGGTATCCAATATTCGGATCTTATCATGCGCATCATGAGTTGAGTTTCACCATGTAGTGAAAGCTCATGTACATATTGTACATACAGCTGAACGAAGAGACATTTTGAAGGAAGAAGTACCGGGAATTTTTCGTTATACGACAAAGTTGACAAAGCTGATCTACCATTTACCCTTGTCATCAATAATGGGATTGGACTTTTTGAAGCTAATTGTTTTCCTTGCACCAAATCACAATATTCTTTCTGAAAATATTTTTTTGTGTGAGTACTATTAACGTCTGTTTGGCTGAACTAATTTCCTCATACGAAAGTTCCGGCGAGAAGTACTTTTTGTTTCCGCGCTTTATAAAGGACTGATAAAATCTCTCAATGTACGCGACTACACGTAAAGCCTTGTGCAAGTCGGAAAACTTTGCTAAATCTTCTTCAAAATCCTGTACGACTTGGTTATTGAATAGCTGTACCTGACTGTACCTGTAAACTGTAAACTGACTGATGAAATATTTTTAATTTGAAGAGACTTTGACAGTTAATTTATCATTTTGGATAAAAGAACTGCACCTTGCAACTCCAACCTTGGTAACGCTATAGTATTTACTGGCGCTACCTTTGATTTCACCCACAAAAGATGGGGTGTCACCTTATCATGGTGTTGCACCTGCAAGTAAATACATTCCGCATAGGCTTTATCCGAAGCGTCACAGAATCCATGGAGCTGTAAACAGCACGCGGAATGTATTTCACCCATCGTGGAATACGTACATTTGCAATTTCGGGTAAACTTGCCACAAATACTTTCCACCTCTGTTCATTGGCATCCTTCCAAATTTGTTGCATCAGTATTTTTTGCAGTGTTCACAATAGGGGCAAACCACCCTATGTGATCATACAATTTAGCAATCACTGATAGAACTGAACGTTTCGTGATAGGATTTGACTGTGGAACTGATTGAACAGAAAATGAAAAGTATCTAAAGTAGCCTTCCATTTTATGCCAAGAATTTTCACAGAACTTTTATCATCGATATTTAAGAAATCTTCGTTAAGAAGCGAACTTTTGGGTAGCAGTTTCAGCAACTCCTTCCTGTTTGAGGTCCACTTCCTTAAATTAAAACCAGCTGATTGTAAAGCCGTACTCAATTCTGACTGTGCCTTTAAAGCTGTGGAAATGTCATGAGCCCCCGATAGGACATCGTCGACAAACAGTTTACGAAGAAGAATATTAGCAGCTAATGGATGAGATTTTTCCACCTCGCTGGCTAACTGGTGCAATGAACGAATTGCTAAATATGGCGAACACGAAACGCCAAAGGTGAGCGTCAACATTTCGAAAACGGTAAGAGGGTTTTTCGGATTTTCGCGAAACAAATTTTTTTGAAAAGGGGTTTGATCGGTATATATATATACAGTCAAACTTCGATAAATCGAACTCCTTTAATCCACAGGAAAAGTTCGACTTATCAAGACTTCGAGTTATCGAAATTGTTCAAAATATTAAATTTAAAATGATACCAAATAAATGTCTCAAATACATTTGCACACTTATGTACTTTTATTTAAATCCAAATACATATATTTTGTGTACAAGTATAGATAGGTACATACATATTCTTATAAAAAACCAAAAAAAACTATTGCATGTGCATGCAGTAATTTTAGTTTGAGTGTAGTTTTTTTGATATTTTTTTTCGTTACAAAAGATTCTAGTTTAATCAAAGCTGCATACATTTCATCAGTTTCTGCATCGTCACAGGTTTGCAAAAATAGATTTATATTCTCCAATGCATGTACTACAAGGCTCTTTGACGGCTGTTGAATAAGTTCCTCCAGCAAAGTCACGTGAAAAAGTGATTCATCCGTTCTATGCTTGTGTTTGAGTATCGCGATTACGAAGCGAAATCGCATCACTATACTAGGATTTTCGTATTTGTGCGTACGGTTTTGTAGAGTAAAGGTTGGTTGTCTATAAAATCGGTTAATGGAACGATAATTTTACGTGATAACGTCATATATATAATAAGGAGGCAAATCAAACAACAGCATGGCATTTTATAAACACTTCTTGCTTCTTTGAACTCAATTAAAGTCACCAAAAAATTTCACACAAACCCTTCCTTTAAATCCACACACACACACACACATACGCACACCATTATCTACATCTTCTTTCTACTCTAACAAAACCCCGCCTATTTTGTACTTCTTTTTCTCCTGAACTTTTTGAATTTGAGCGGAATTATTATTATTTAATTGAATTTGAATTTGCCTGATTTTGGTTAAAAAGAAAACAAACACAGTAACGCGTTGCATTTCTTGTCAGGATGAGTCATGTTATTTCGTATGTGTAGCGTGTCATCGATTTATTAGATGTTATCACGTCAGTAGGAATTAGGGTGGTAGTTACTGGGAATCCGGAGAGAGACAGATACAGCAATAGTCAAGAGTGAGATATTGTTTTAACAATTATCTTTTGTATTTATTTATCAAAAGACATTTTATTACTTAGATACATATCTCACGATTACAGTAGTTGTCTTTTCTTTTTATTTTTGCTTTTATAAAATGTTATTCTTTTTTTTTCGATGATGGCGGTGCCAGACGATTCAGTCGCATGGTGGTTGACCAGAGAGAACACAAGACTATGAACAAAACTAGTTGTCAAGTGGGAATTACTTAGATTCGGACAGGGAGGAAACGAATCAAAGGCGGCGTTCAGGAATGTATAACTTTTTGTTTCGTACCAATTCATAAAACTGAACACACAAGTCCTCAGTTTCTATTCCTCCCGGTGAATATTTTACGAAGTGAATTTTATTTAAGTATTTGACTTGAACATTAGCGCCCACCTTGCAACCTTGTTTGCAAAGTTAACAACTCGTAAACCACCAAAACACCAGAACAATTGTTTTGAAATACATAGGTACATATTTATACATAATTTTTTTTTTATTAAAGGTACGAGATACAAAATGTTATTCATGTGCTTCATATTCGTACATAAATTATTAGTTATCGTTATCATCAAAAAAATTTAGCGAAAAAAAAGCGAAAAAAAAAAAAACAAACGGTTTCATTTACTTCTGAGGAAGAAGGATGCAAAGTTTGGCAATTGAACGCGTGACGATTCCCTTTTCGGTTCGAACGTCTGCGACCCGAATTTTGTTATCATGTCAAGCGAGCACGTTGATGCTCTCCCAAGGCGCCACTCGTTGGGTGGCAAATTCTCACTATGAATGATAACGAGATCATTAATTTGGATATTTCTTTAAGGATATTTCCATTTATAACGCTTATGGAGCTCTTTTAAATATTCTTCCTTCCAACGCTTAATTGATGATGAAGAATTTGCAATTTTCTCCACCGATTCATGATACTTAGTGAATGATCTATATAAGATGGTTCTGGCAAACCTGTTAACAATCCTCCGGTGAGGAAATGACCATGGGTTAGAGAAACAATATCTGACACGTTTTAAGACATCGGTGACAATGGTCGTGAATTTAAAGTACACTCAATTCGAGCGAGCAAAGTGGAAAATTCTTCAAAAGTGAATTTTTCATTACCCGCTACTTTTCTAAAATGTCTTTTAAAACTTTTGACTCCCGCTTCGCACAACCTACCATATGAGGTGAACTGGCAGGAATAAAATTCCATTTTACATTCGAAAAGTTGTGAGCGGCTGCGGTAGGACAATGTACAAGTGATTTGTGGAAGTCAGAGAAAAGCACTTTAGAAGCCCCCACGAAATTTGTGCCATGGTCTGAAAACATTTGTTCTGGAGGTCCTCGTCGAGAAATAAAACGCGTAAATGACGCCAGAAATGCTTGAACATGATTTTTGTATCGAAAAATATACTGGACACTTTATAATACACTTTTTTACCAGATTCTTACTTTGCGGTATCCAATATTCGGATCTTATCATGCGCATCATGAGTTGAGTTTCACCATGTAGTGAAAGCTCATGTACATATTGTACATACAGCTGAACGAAGAGACATTTTGAAGGAAGAAGTACCGGGAATTTTTCGTTATACGACAAAGTTGACAAAGCTGATCTACCATTTACCCTTGTCATCAATAATGGGATTGGACTTTTTGAAGCTAATTGTTTTCCTTGCACCAAATCACAATATTCTTTCTGAAAATATTTTTTTGTGTGAGTACTATTAACGTCTGTTTGGCTGAACTAATTTCCTCATACGAAAGTTCCGGCGAGAAGTACTTTTTGTTTCCGCGCTTTATAAAGGACTGATAAAATCTCTCAATGTACGCGACTACACGTAAAGCCTTGTGCAAGTCGGAAAACTTTGCTAAATCTTCTTCAAAATCCTGTACGACTTGGTTATTGAATAGCTGTACCTGACTGTACCTGTAAACTGTAAACTGACTGATGAAATATTTTTAATTTGAAGAGACTTTGACAGTTAATTTATCATTTTGGATAAAAGAACTGCACCTTGCAACTCCAACCTTGGTAACGCTATAGTATTTACTGGCGCTACCTTTGATTTCACCCACAAAAGATGGGGTGTCACCTTATCATGGTGTTGCACCTGCAAGTAAATACATTCCGCATAGGCTTTATCCGAAGCGTCACAGAATCCATGGAGCTGTAAACAGCACGCGGAATGTATTTCACCCATCGTGGAATACGTACATTTGCAATTTCGGGTAAACTTGCCACAAATACTTTCCACCTCTGTTCATTGGCATCCTTCCAAATTTGTTGCATCAGTATTTTTTGCAGTGTTCACAATAGGGGCAAACCACCCTATGTGATCATACAATTTAGCAATCACTGATAGAACTGAACGTTTCGTGATAGGATTTGACTGTGGAACTGATTGAACAGAAAATGAAAAGTATCTAAAGTAGCCTTCCATTTTATGCCAAGAATTTTCACAGAACTTTTATCATCGATATTTAAGAAATCTTCGTTAAGAAGCGAACTTTTGGGTAGCAGTTTCAGCAACTCCTTCCTGTTTGAGGTCCACTTCCTTAAATTAAAACCAGCTGATTGTAAAGCCGTACTCAATTCTGACTGTGCCTTTAAAGCTGTGGAAATGTCATGAGCCCCCGATAGGACATCGTCGACAAACAGTTTACGAAGAAGAATATTAGCAGCTAATGGATGAGATTTTTCCACCTCGCTGGCTAACTGGTGCAATGAACGAATTGCTAAATATGGCGAACACGAAACGCCAAAGGTGAGCGTCAACATTTCGAAAACGGTAAGAGGGTTTTTCGGATTTTCGCGAAACAAATTTTTTTGAAAAGGGGTTTGATCGGTATATATATATACAGTCAAACTTCGATAAATCGAACTCCTTTAATCCACAGGAAAAGTTCGACTTATCAAGACTTCGAGTTATCGAAATTGTTCAAAATATTAAATTTAAAATGATACCAAATAAATGTCTCAAATACATTTGCACACTTATGTACTTTTATTTAAATCCAAATACATATATTTTGTGTACAAGTATAGATAGGTACATACATATTCTTATAAAAAACCAAAAAAAACTATTGCATGTGCATGCAGTAATTTTAGTTTGAGTGTAGTTTTTTTGATATTTTTTTTCGTTACAAAAGATTCTAGTTTAATCAAAGCTGCATACATTTCATCAGTTTCTGCATCGTCACAGGTTTGCAAAAATAGATTTATATTCTCCAATGCATGTGCTACAACGCTCTTTGACGGCTGTTGAATAAGTTCCTCCAGCAAAGTCACGTGAAAAAGTGATTCATCCGTTCTATGCTTGTGTTTGAGTATCGCGATTACGAAGCGAAATCGCATCACTATATTAGGATTTTCGTATTTGTGCGTACGGTTTTGTAGAGTAAAGGTTGGTTGTCTATAAAATCGGTTAATGGAACGATAATTTTACGTGATAACGTCATATATATAATAAGGAGGCAAATCAAACAACAGCATGGCATTTTATAAACACTTCTTGCTTCTTTGAACTCAATTAAAGTCACCAAAAAATTTCACACAAACCCTTCCTTTAAATCCACACACACACACACACACATACGCACACCATTATCTACATCTTCTTTCTACTCTAACAAAACCCCGCCTATTTTGTACTTCTTTTTCTCTTGAACTTTTTGAATTTGAGCGGAATTATTATTATTTTGTGAATTTGAATTTGCCTGATTTTGGTTTAAAAAAAACAAACACAGTAACGCGTTGCATTTCTTGTCAGCATGAGTCATGTTATTTCGTATGTGTAGCGTGTTATCGATTTATTAGATGTTATCACGTCAGTAGGAATTAGGGTGGTAGTTACTGGGAATCCGGAGAGAGACAGATACAGCAATAGTCAAGAGTGAGATATTGTTTTAACAATTATCTTTTGTATTTATTTATCAAAAGACATTTTATTACTTAGATACATATCTCACGATTACAGTAGTTGTCTTTTCTTTTTATTTTTGCTTTTATAAAATGTTATTCTTTTTTTTTCGATGATGGCGGTGCCAGACGATTCACTCGCATGGTGGTTGACCAGAGAGAACACAAGACTATGAACAAAACTAGTTGTCAAGTGCGAATTACTTAGATTCGGACAGGGAGGAAACGAATCAAAGGCGGCGTTCAGGAATGTATAACTTTTTGTTTCATACCAATTCATAAAACTGAACACACAAGTCCTCAGTTTCGATTCCTCCCGGTGAATATTTTACGAAGTGAATTTTATTTAAGTATTTGACTTGAACATTAGCGCCCACCTTGCAACCTTGTTTGCAAAGTTAACAACTCGTAAACCACCAACACACCAGAACAATTGTTTTGAAATACATAGGTACATATTTATACATAATTTTTTTTTTATTAAAGGTACGCGATACAAAATGTTATTCATGTGCTTCATATTCGTACATAAATTATAAGTTATCGTTATCATCAAAAAAATTTAGCGAAAAAAAAGCGAAAGAAAAAAAAACAAACGGTTTCATTTACTTTTGAGGAAGAAGGATGCAAAGTTTGGCAATTGAACGCGTGACGATTCCCTTTTCGGTTCGAACGTCCGCGACCCGAATTTTGTTATCATGTCAAGCGAGCACGTTGATGCTCTCCCAAGGCGCCACTCGTTGGGTAATGCGCTTTATAAAGGACTGATAAAATCTCTCAATGTACGCGACTACACGTAAAGCCTTGTGCAAGTCGGAAAACTTTGCTAAATCTTCTTCAAAATCCTGTACGACTTGGTTATTGAATAGCTGTACCTGACTGTACCTGTAAACTGTAAACTGACTGATGAAATATTTTTAATTTGAAGAGACTTTGACAGTTAATTTATCATTTTGGATAAAAGAACTGCACGTTGCAACTCCAACCTTGGTAACGCTATAGTATTTACTGGCGCTACCTTTGATTTCACCCACAAAAGATGGGGTGTCACCTTATCATGGTGTTGCACCTGCAAGTAAATACATTCCGCATAGGCTTTATCCGAAGCGTCACAGAATCCATGGAGCTGTAAACAGCACGCGGAATATATTTCACCCATCGTGGAATACGTACATTTGCAATTTTGGGTAAACTTGCAAATACTTTCCACCTCTGTTCATTGGCATCCTTCCAAATTTGTTGCATCAGTATTTTTGCAGTGATCACAATAGGGGCAAACCACCCTACGTGATCATACAATTTAGCATTCACTGATAGAACTGAACGTTTCGTGATAGGATTTGACTGTGGAACTGATTGAACAGAAAATGAAAAGTATCTAAAGTAGCCTTCCATTTCATGCCAAGAATTTTCACAGAACTTTTATCATCGGTATTTAAGAAATCTTCGTTAAGAAGCAAACTTTTGGGTAGCAGTTTCAGCAACTCCTTCCTGTTTGAGGTCCACTTCCTTAAATTAAAACCAGCTGATTGTAAAGCCGTACTCAATTCTGACTGTGCCTTTAAAGCTGTGGAAATGCCATGAGCCCCCGATAGGACATCGTCGACAAACAGTTTACGAAGAAGAATATTAGCAGCTAATGGATGAGATTTTTCCACCTCGCTGGCTAACTGGTGCAATGAACGAATTGCTAAATATGGCGAACACGAAACGCCAAAGGTGAGTGTCAACATTTCGAAAACGGTAAGAGGGTTTTTCGGATTTTCGCGAAACAAATTTTTTTGAAAAGGGGTTTGATCGGTATATATATATACAGTCAAACTTCGATAACTCGAACTCCTTTAATCCACAGGAAAAGTTCGACTTATCAAGACTTCGAGTTATCGAAATTGTTCAAAATATTAAATTTAAAATGATACCAAATAAATGTCTCAAATACATTTGCACACTTATGTACTTTTATTTAAATCCAAATACATATATTTTGTGTACAAGTATAGATAGGTACATACATATTCTTATAAAAAACCAGAAAACTATTGCATGTTTGCAGTAATTTTAGTTTGAGTGTAGTTTTTTTGATATTTTTTTCGTTACAAAAGATTCTAGTTTAATCAAAGCTGCATACATTTCATCAGTTTCTGCATCGTCACAGGTTTGCAAAAATAGATTTATATTCTCCAATGCATGTGCTACAACGCTCTTTGACGGCTGTTGAATAAGTTCCTCCAGCAAAGTCTCGTCATCAATTTCATTGTCGATTGAAGTCGGATTCAACGAAGAAGAGCTATGACGCTCAATAATCTCCTCATCGGTAGGAAAGGCCGACGTGCAGATACCGTTATCCACATCCATATAATCATCCAGAATTATATAAATTGCAATATTACTTTGATGTATCCATTGCGCATATTCAGCTTCCATCAATATTCGATCTTCGTCAAAATTATTGAGGAACACCAAAGGAATGTCATCTTCTTCGTCCTATGTGCAATATTGTCCAAAACCAGCTTTTTTGAAACAATTAGCTATAGTTTGACTTTTGACGTCAATATTTTAAGCCTTACATACGATGTTGATGCATTCCAGCAATGTAGTATCGTGTTTGTTTCCAGCATCCATATGCTTTAAAGTTTCCTTTAAGATTCTTCGGAGGTAGTGGCATTTTAAATTATGAATCACTCCCTGGTCCAGGGGCTGTAGTTTTTATGTCATATTTGGCGGAAAAAATGCTAATTCAATGCATTTTAATTTCCTTTGTAGGTCTTTGGCATGTGCCGGACAATTATCGATAAAAAGTAAAATTTTTCTTCCTTGCTTATCTAACTTTAAAATCCACTCTTCAAAAAATTGTCCTGTTATCTATGCCTTTGAATTTGCTTTATAATCAACGGGTAACCATTTCACACCGCGAAAACAACGAGGTTTGTTACTTCTACCTATTAAAAGGATTTTTAGTTTTTCAGATCCATCCAACATTAATGTAATCAGCTGCTTGCTATGTTTGCCCCCATGACATTTTTCGTTTTTGAATGTTAAAGTATTGTCCGGTAAGCATTTGAAAAACAACCCGGTTTCGTCTGCATTAAAAATATCGCAACTCTCGTAATTTTCCAAAAGATTTGGCAAAACATAACTCTTCCATTTATCACAGTCCTCATGAGGCACGTCATTACTTACACCACATGCCTTTTTATGGCACACTCCATGCCTGAAATAAAAAAATCTACGTAGACAAATTTGCATTAGGCAAATTTTTAACCTGTACCTTTTCTTCCAATTGTCAAGCCAACCAGTGCTTGCCTTAAAATCCGGGTCTCCGAGACATTTTGCGAATTCCAGGGCCTTTTCTTTTATTATTCCTCCAGATATGGGCATGTTTTGGTTTCTAGTGCTCTAAACCAGTCGATGACTGATTTATCAACATTTTCGAAGACTGGTTTCTTAAATCTTCTGCTTCCTCCTAGCGAAGTCCCAGACTCTATTGCAGTAATAATCTGTTGCTTATTTTTTAATATTGTGGACACTGTATTAGGTGGGACGCCGTACTTCGCAGCAACGTCTTTTTTTCTGGAACCACTTTCAATGTCCTTGATTAGCTGAAATTTATCTTTAATCGTTAAAGATTTCAGAACACGTTTAGATTTCGATGACATCTTAAAGTTACTTTGAAAGCTGAAAAAGTTAAAATATTAAATGTGCAACATAAAATAAAGACATTTTTAACCTTACCTTCCAACGAGCATTGCAGTGAACATGTGATGAAAAAAAAACTTTCTGAACATTTTCCTTTTAAATGGGAGTTCTCTTCAAAAATTTGAATTTCCAATGCACATGTGATTTTTATTTCTTTTTACAAATGGGGATTCCCCCAAAAAATTCGACTTACTCAAGGCACGGGTCATTTATTTTGTTCGAGTTATAAAGAAGTTCGAGTTATACAAGTTCGAGATATCAAAGTTAAAATGTATGGAATTAGAGCTCTAAAAGCTGTTGCCACATAATTTGCTTCGAGCTATACAAAATTCGAGTTATCGAAGTACGAGTTATCAAAGTTCGACTGTATATATATATATCTTTATCGGCCGATACCTATTCTCGACATCAATGTTGAACACGAACTTATAAGGCCGCAAATTTAACATCAAGAACGTAATATCTGTTTGGAGTGCCGGACCTGCATATAAAATGTTATTTAAGCTCTCCCCGTTTGAAGAGGCTAACGATGCGTTGAAAACAACGCGAACTTTTGTTGTCAGGCTTTCCGGTTTTATCACTGCATAATGTGGCATAACATATGATGTGCCCCTTTCAACAAACGTATCCGCCGAATCACTTGGCTTTATACGCCCCAAGTCAATATATTCCGACAACACCGAATCGTACTAATTTTTTTACGTTTGGGTTGAATAAAAGCCTCTTTTCATTTCTTACAAATTGTCGTTTTGCAATTTCATGCGATTTCCCTAACCTTGGACTTTGAAGAAAATCGTCCTTGAACGGTAACCTTACCACATACCGACCCGTTTTATCTCTGTACGTGGTTTCTTCAAAAAGATTCTCACAGTATTGCTCTGCGGCCGTTAAAACTTTATTTTGTGGAAGCTCTTCAATCTGCCAAGATTTGGATGGTCTCATCCAACGATATTTCATTGTAAAAAGACAACGATATAGTACACTGAAAATTATATTAGGAGCTGGGTGTTTCTAAAGGGCCAAGCAATACCTATCCGAAAACTGTGTTTTGAGCCATAATACTCTGAAACACATTGGGTTTTAATCCATCGCGAATAATAAACGGATATAAATCCGCACCAATCAATAAATCAATCTTGGCACTTTGATTGAAACACGGGTCCTATAAGGGAAAGTCGAACAAAGTTTGAGCATTTTCCCATTCTACGGATATGGAAGGCAAACTGTCTGCAACCGTTTTGAGGACAAGTGCCTGAGCGAAAAGTGAAAATTGTTTATCGAATTTCGATCTTAGAGTGAAGGAACACATTTTGGATGAAGTTGCCATTACCGAAGAATTAACGCCTGCAACCGTTGCTCTCACCGATCGAACTGGCAACTTCAAGCTTCTTTGAACTTCTTTGGAAATAAATGAGATTTCCGAACACGGATCAATAAGCGCCCGCCACTCAAAATCAGTTTGAATTTGATGAATTCGAATTATTGCTGTAGCTAAAAGAATGCTTTGGCATAAACATTAGCGTTTTCCTCCGTATTTGAAAACTGAGCTTTTGAACTGTCGCTTGGTACAGTATACTGAATACCGGCGTTAGTATTAACGAAATATTGTTGGACATTTTGACTTGGAGCTGAAGTTGACTGAGTGGACTGTATATTTGGTGTAACGCTCCCCGAAGAAACTTTGTTAAAAATCACCTGTACCTCTTTGTGAGAAAGATGTTCATGTGTTTCCATGATTGAATTTCCATTGAATTTTCAAGGGATTCTTCCTAAAGGGACAAAGTCTGTGGCGGAAGACGAGTCGCACACACGTAGGTTATCAGCGCATCCCACTTTTCCACCTCAATACTATAGGACCCTAAAGCTATAATAGCTTCAATAATATTGCTCTGCAATTCCTTTTATGCAGCTGCCGATTCAACCGTTATGCGTGACTGACCCAACAAAACAATTAGATGATTATTCACTAAAACTCTTTTGTTTTCATAGTATTTTTTGAGAGCTGCCCACGCAACCTCGAAATTATCATCTGTAATCTCAAATTTAGAGACTATGCTTAAGGCATGATCTTTAGTCCGAGCACGCAATTGGAAAAGTTTTTGAACGGGACTTAACTTTGCACGTCGGATGTAAAGTGCCGTAAACATGTCTCTAAATGCTGGTCATTTTAGAAAATGTCCGCTAAATATTTCCGTTTCGCACGGTGGAACATGCATATTGTGCCCTAATGCGCCACTTTCACTTTTATCTTCAGTTTTACTTTTCTCATCAAGCCAAAGTGCTTGAAGTTCTAAACGAGGAACTGTACCACAGAATTTCAATATTTGGCGATTGAAATTTTTCGCCCAACTTTCTTTTTTTGAAATGGCGTAATCCGGCTCGAAGGACCAATGTTTTAGCAATTATCTTTTGTTTTTATTTATCAAAAGACATTTTATTACTTAGATACATATCTCACGATTACAGCAGTTTTCTTTTCTTTTTATTTTTTCTTTTTTTTTTCGATGATGGCGATGCCAGACGATTCAGTCGCATGGTGGTTGACCAGAGAAAACAAAAGACTATGAACAAAACTAGTTGTCAAGTGCAAATTACTTAGATTAGGACCGGGAAGAAACGAAACAAAGGCCGCGTTCAGGAATGTATAACTTTTTTTTTCATGCCAATTCATAAAACTGAACACACAAGGCTTCAGTTTCGATTCCTCCTACGCACACCATTATCTACATCTTCTTTCTACTCTAACAAAACCCCGCCTATTTTGTACTTCTTTTTCTCTTGAACTTTTTGAATTTGAGCGGAATTATTATTATTTTGTGAATTTGAATTTGCCTGATTTTGGTTTAAAAAAAACAAACACAGTAACGCGTTGCATTTCTTGTCAGCATGAGTCATGTTATTTCGTATGTGTAGCGTGTCATCGATTTATTAGATGTTATCACGTCAGTAGGAATTAGGGTGGTAGTTACTGGGAACCCGGAGAGAGACAGATACAGCAATAGTCAAGAGTGAGATATTGTTTTAACAATTATCTTTTGTATTTATTTATCAAAAGACATTTTATTACTTAGATACATATCTCACGATTACAGTAGTTGTCTTTTCTTTTTATTTTTGCTTTTATAAAATGTTATTCTTTTTTTTTCGATGATGGCGGTGCCAGACGATTCAGTCGCATGGTGGTTGACCAGAGAGAACACAAGACTATGAACAAAACTAGTTGTCAAGTGCGAATTACTTAGATTCGGACAGGGAGGAAACGAATCAAAGGCGGCGTTCAGGAATGTATAACTTTTTGTTTCATACCAATTCATAAAACTGAACACACAAGTCCTCAGTTTCGATTCCTCCCGGTGAATATTTTACGAAGTGAATTTTATTTAAGTATTTGACTTGAACATTAGCGCCCACCTTGCAACCTTGTTTGCAAAGTTAACAACTCGTAAACCACCAACACACCAGAACAATTGTTTTGAAATACATAGGTACATATTTATACATAATTTTTTTTTTATTAAAGGTACGCGATACAAAATGTTATTCATGTGCTTCATATTCGTACATAAATTATTAGTTATCGTTATCATCAAAAAAATTTAGCGAAAAAAAAGCGAAAGAAAAAAAAACAAACGGTTTCATTTACTTTTGAGGAAGAAGGATGCAAAGTTTGGCAATTGAACGCGTGACGATTCCCTTTTCGGTTCGAACGTCCGCGACCCGAATTTTGTTATCATGTCAAGCGAGCACGTTGATGCTCTCCCAAGGCGCCACTCGTTGGGTGGCAAATTCTCACTATGAATGATAACGAGATCATTGATTTGGATATTTCTTTAAGGATATTTCCATTTATAACGCTTATGGAGCTCTTTTAAATATTCTTCCTTCCAACGCTTAGTTGATGATGAAGAATTTGCAATTTTCTCCACCGATTCATGATACTTAGTGAATGATCTATATAAGATGGTTCTGGCAAACCTGTTAACAATCCTCCGGTGAGGAAATGACCATGGGTTAGAGAAACAATATCTGACACGTTTTAAGACATCGGTGACAATGGTCGTGAATTTAAAGTACACTCAATTCGAGCGAGCAAAGTGGAAAATTCTTCAAAAGTGAATTTTTCATTACCCGCTACTTTTCTAAAATGTCTTTTAAAACTTTTGACTCCCGCTTCGCACAACCTACCATATGAGGTGAACTGGCAGGAATAAAATTCCATTTTACATTCGAAAAGTTGTGAGCGGCTGCGGTAGGACAATGTACAAGTGATTTGTGGAAGTCAGAGAAAAGCACTTTAGAAGCCCCCACGAAATTTGTGCCATGGTCTGAAAACATTTGTTCTGGAGGTCCTCGTCGAGAAATAAAACGCGTAAATGACGCCAGAAATGCTTGAACATGTTTTTTGTATCGAAAAATATACTGGACACTTTATAATACACTTTTTTACCAGATTCTTACTTTGCGGTATCCAATATTCGGATCTCATCATGCGCATCATGAGTTGAGTTTCACCATGTAGTGAAAGCTCATGTACATATTGTACATACAGCTGAACGAAGAGACATTTTGAAGGAAGAAGTACCGGGAATTTTTCGTTATACGACAAAGTTGACAAAGCTAATCTACCATTTACCCTTGTCATCAATAATGGGATTGGACTTTTTGAAGCTAATGGTTTTCCTTGCACCAAATCACAATATTCTTTCTGAAAATATTTTTTTTGTGTGAGTACTATTAACGTCTGTTTGGCTAAACTAATTTCCTCATACGAAAGTTCCGGCGAGAAGTACTTTTTGTTTCCGCGCTTTATAAAGGACTGATAAAATTTCTCAATGTACGCGACTACACGTAAAGCCTTGTGCAAGTCGGAAAACTTTGCTAAATCTTCTTCAAAATCCTGTACGACTTGGTTATTGAATAGCTGTACCTGACTGTACCTGTAAACTGTAAACTGACTGATGAAATATTTTTAATTTGAAGAGACTTTGACAGTTAATTTATCATTTTGGATAAAAGAACTGCACCTTGCAACTCCAACCTTGGTAACGCTATAGTATTTACTGGCGCTACCTTTGATTTCACCCACAAAAGATGGGGTGTCACCTTATCATGGTGTTGCACCTGCAAGTAAATACATTCCGTATAGGCTTTATCCGAAGCGTCACAGAATCCATGGAGCTGTAAACAGCACGCGGAATGTATTTCACCCATCGTGGAATACGTACATTTGCAATTTTGGGTAAACTTGCAAATACTTTCCACCTCTGTTCATTGGCATCCTTCCAAATTTGTTGCATCAGTATTTTTGCAGTGATCACAATAGGGGCAAACCACCCTACGTGATCATACAATTTAGCATTCACTGATAGAACTGAACGTTTCGTGATAGGATTTGACTGTGGAACTGATTGAACAGAAAATGAAAAGTATCTAAAGTAGCCTTCCATTTCATGCCAAGAATTTTCACAGAACTTTTATCATCGGTATTTAAGAAATCTTCGTTAAGAAGCAAACTTTTGGGTAGCAGTTTCAGCAACTCCTTCCTGTTTGAGGTCCACTTCCTTAAATTAAAACCAGCTGATTGTAAAGCCGTACTCAATTCTGACTGTGCCTTTAAAGCTGTGGAAATGTCATGAGCCCCCGATAGGACATCGTCGACAAACAGTTTACGAAGAAGAATATTAGCAGCTAATGGATGAGATTTTTCCACCTCGCTGGCTAACTGGTGCAATGAACGAATTGCTAAATATGGCGAACACGAAACGCCAAAGGTGAGCGTCAACATTTCGAAAACGGTAAGAGGGTTTTTCGGATTTTCGCGAAACAAATTTTTTTGAAAAGGGGTTTGATCGGTATATATATATACAGTCAAACTTCGATAACTCGAACTCCTTTAATCCACCGGAAAAGTTCGACTTATCAAGACTTCGAGTTATCGAAATTGTTCAAAATATTAAATTTAAAATGATACCAAATAAATGTCTCAAATACATTTGCACACTTATGTACTTTTATTTAAATCCAAATACATATATTTTGTGTACAAGTATAGATAGGTACATACATATTCTTATAAAAAAACAAAAAACTATTGCATGTATGCAGTAATTTTAGTTTGAGTGTAGTTTTTTTGATATTTTTTTTCGTTACAAAAGATTCTAGTTTAATCAAAGCTGCATACATTTCATCAGTTTCTGCATCGTCACAGGTTTGCAAAAATAGATTTATATTCTCCAATGCATGTGCTACAACGCTCTTTGACGGCTGTTGAATAAGTTCCTCCAGCAAAGTCTCGTCATCAATTTCATTGTCGATTGAAGTCAGATTCAACGAAGCAGAGCTATGACGCTCAATAATCTCCTCATCGGTAGGAAAGGCCGACGTGCAGATACCGTTATCCACATCCATATGATCATCCAGAATTATATAAATTGCAATATTACTTTGATGTATCCATTGCGCATATTCAGCTTCCATCAATATTCGATCTTCGTCAAAATTATTGAGGAACACCAAAGGAATGTCATCTTCTTCGTCCTATGTGCAATATTGTCCAAAACCAGCTTTTTTGAAACAATTAGCTATAGTTTGACTTTTGACGTCAATATTTTAAGCTTTACATACGATGTTGATGCATTCCAGCAATGTAGTATCGTGTTTGTTTCCAGCATCCATATGCTTTAAAGTTTCTTTTAAGATTCTTCGGAGGTAGTGGCATTTTAAATTATGAATCACTCCCTGGTCCAGGGGCTGTAGTTTTTATGTCATATTTGGCGGAAAAAATGCTAATTCAATGCATTTTAATTTCCTTTGTAGGTCTTTGGGATGTGCCGGACAGTTATCGATAAAAAGTAAAATTTTTCTTCCTTGCTTATCTAACTTTAAAATCCACTCTTCAAAAAATTGTCCTGTCATCTATGCCTTTGAATTTGCTTTATAATCAACGGGTAACCATTTCACACCGCAAAAACAACGAGGTTTGTTACTTCTACCTATTAAAAGGATTTTTAGTTTTTCAGATGCATCCTACATTAATGTAATCAGCTGCTTGCTATGTTTGCCCCCATGACATTTTTCGTTTTTGAATGTTAAAGTATTGTCCGGTTAGCATTTGAAAAACAACCCGGTTTCGTCTGCATTAAAAATAAATGATTTGGCAAAACATAACACTTCCATTTATCACAGTCCTCATGAGGCACGTCATTACTTACACCACATGCCTTTTTATGGCACACTCCATGCCTGAAATAAAAAAATCTACGTAGACAAATTTGCATAAGGCAAATTTTTAACCTGTACCTTTTCTTCCAATTGTCAAGCCAACCAGTGCTTGCCTTAAAATCCGGGTCTCCGAGACATTTTGCGAATTCCAGGGCCTTTTCTTTTATTATTCCTCCAGATATGGGCATGTTTTGGTTTCTAGTGCTTTAAACCAGTCGATGACTGATTTATCAACATTTTCGAAGACTGGTTTCTTAAATCTTCTGCTTCCTCCTAGCGAAGTCCCAGACTCTATTGCAGTAATAATCTGTTGCTTATTTTTTAATATTGTGGACACTGTATTAGGTGGGACGCCGTACTTCGCAGCAACGTCTTTTTTTCTGGAACCACTTTCAATGTCCTTGATTAGCTGAAATTTATCTTTAATCGTTAAAGATTTCAGAACACGTTTAGATTTCGATGACATCTTAAAGTTACTTTGAAAGCTGAAAAAGTAAAATAATAAATGTGCAACATAAAATAAAGACATTTTTAACCTTACCTTCCAACCAGCATTGCAGTGAACATGTGATGAAAAAAAAACTTTCTGAACATTTTCCTTTTAAATGGGAGTTCTCTTCAAAAATTTGAATTTCCAATGCACATGTGATTTTTATTTCTTTTTACAAATGGGGATTCCCCCAAAAAATTCGACTTACTCAAGGCACGGGTCATTTATTTTGTTCGAGTTATAAAGAAGTTCGAGTTATACAAGTTCGAGATATCAAAGTTAAAATGTATGGAATTAGAGCTCTAAAAGCTGTTGCCACATAATTTGCTTCGAGCTATACAAAATTCGAGTTATCGAAGTACGAGTTATCAAAGTTCGACTGTATATATATATATCTTTATCGGCCGATACCTATTCTCGACATCAATGTTGAACACGAACTTATAAGGCCGCAAATTTAACATCAAGAACGTAATATCTGTTTGGAGTGCCGGACCTGCATATAAAATGTTATTTAAGCTCTCCCCGTTTGAAGAGGCTAACGATGCGTTGAAAACAACGCGAACTTTTGTTGTCAGGCTTTCCGGTTTTATCACTGCATAATGTGGCATAACATATGATGTGCCCCTTTCAACAAACGTATCCGCCGAATCACTTGGCTTTATACGCCCCAAGTCAATATATTCCGACAACACCGAATCGTACTATTTTTTTTACATTTTGGGTTGAATAAAAGCCTCTTTTTATTTCTTACAAATTGTCGTTTTGCAATTTCATGCGATTTCCCTAACCTTGGACTTTGAAGAAAATCGTCCTTGAACGGTAACCTTACCACATACCGACCCGTTTTATCTCTGTACGTGGTTTCTTCAAAAAGATTCTCACAGTATTGCTCTGCGGCCGTTAAAACTTTATTTTGTGGAAGCTCTTCAATCTGCCAAGATTTGGATGATCTCATCCAACGATATTTCATTGTAAAAAGACAACGATATAGTACACTGAAAATTATATTAGGAGCTGGGTGTTTCTAAAGGGCCAAGCAATACCTATCCGAAAACTGTGTTTTGAGCCATAATACTCTGAAACACATTGGGTTTTAATCCATCGCGAATAATAAACGGATATAAATCCGCACCAATCAATAAATCAATCTTGGCACTTTGATTGAAACACGGGTCCTATAAGGGAAAGTCGAACAAAGTTTGAGCATTTTCCCATTCTACGGATATGGAAGGCAAACTGTCTGCAACCGTTTTGAGGACAAGTGCCTGAGCGAAAAGTGAAAATTGTTTATCGAATTTCGATCTTAGAGTGAAGGAACACATTTTGGATGAAGTTGCCATTACCGAAGAATTAACGCCTGCAACCGTTGCTCTCACCGATCGAACTGGCAACTTCAAGCTTCTTTGAACTTCTTTGGAAATAAATGAGATTTCCGAACACGGATCAATAAGCGCCCGCCACTCAAAATCAGTTTGAATTTGATGAATTCGAATTATTGCTGTAGCTTAAAGAATGCTTTGGCATAAACATTAGCGTTTTCCTCCGTATTTGAAAACTGAGCTTTTGAACTGTCGCTTGGTACAGTATATTGAATACCGGCGTTAGTTTTAATGCAATATTGTTGGACATTTTGACTTGGAGCTGAAGTTGACTGAGTGGACTGTATATTTGGTGTAACGCTCTCCGAAGAAACTTTGTTAAAAATCACCTGTACCTCTTTGTGAGAAAGATGTTCATATTTTTCCATGATTGAATTTCCATTGAATTTTCAAGGGATTCTTCCTAAAGGGACAAAGTCTGTGGCGGAAGACGAGTCGCACACACGTAGGTTATCAGCGCATCCCACTTTTCCACCTCAATACTATAGGACCCTAAAGCTATAATAGCTTCAATAATATTGCTCTGCAATTCCTTTTATGCAGCTGCCGATTCAACCGTTATGCGTGACTGACCCAACAAAACACTTAGATGATTATTCACTAAAACTCTTTTGTTTTCATAGTATTCTCTGAGAGCTGCCCACGCAACCTCGAAATTATCATCTGTAATCTCAAATTTAGAGACTATGCTTAAGGCATGATCTTTAGTCCGAGCACGCAATTGGAAAAGTTTTTGAACGGGACTTAACTTTGCACGTCGGATGTAAAGTGCCGTAAACATGTCTCTAAATGCTGGCCATTTTAGAAAATGTCCGCTAAATATTTCCGTTTCGCACGGTGGAACATGCATATTGTGCCCTAATGCGCCACTTTCACTTTTATCTTCAGTTTTACTTTTCTCATCAAGCCAAAGTGCTTGAAGTTCTAAACGAGGAACTGTACCACAGAATTTCAATATTTGGCGATTGAAATTTTTCGCCCAACTTTCTTTTTTTGAAATGGCGTAATCCGGCTCGAAGGACCAATGTTTTAGCAATTATCTTTTGTTTTTATTTATCAAAAGACATTTTATTACTTAGATACATATCTCACGATTACAGCAGTTTTCTTTTCTTTTTATTTTTTCTTTTTTTTTTCGATGATGGCGATGCCAGACGATTCAGTCGCATGGTGGTTGACCAGAGAAAACAAAAGACTATGAACAAAACTAGTTGTCAAGTGCAAATTACTTAGATTAGGACCGGGAGGAAACGAAACAAAGGCCGCGTTCAGGAATGTATAACTTTTTTTTTCATGTCAATTCATAAAACTGAACACACAAGGCTTCAGTTTCGATTCCTCCCGGTGAACATTTTACGAAGTGAATTTTATTTAAGTATTTGACTTGACCATATAGAGTGTCGGTCGAACGTGTGAATGGATTTTAAAATTTAAACAATGAAACGGCAAAATTTTTTGAAAAGTCAAAGTGGGGGTGGTTTTTATTTATTTGTTACTATTGGGTTTGTGCCTAGTGAGTACCTATCGTAATGTGTATTGATTGCATTGCGTCTTTGTATATACACTGCCTATAGTACTATCATGAAACCTGAAAAAATCTTGTAGAATCACCTCGTTGGTGGCGCTAGTTGTGACTGCTAGATTTGAGAAAGAGAGAATTAAGAGCATAGTTTTCAGAAGAAAAAGAAACAGACCATGAGATAATTAATAGTCTTATCTTTCATGTTTCGTTTGGCTGAGGTAAATTATTTCGGTTAAAAAAAACAATTGTAGGGTTTAATAATTTGATCGTGCATTATTAGTGACCCACTACATATGATCCTACCTCATATTCATCCATGGTGGTCTCTCTTCACATGAATCACATCTGCTCCCCATAATAGTGATCGTTTCTCATTTGCCCACCGACAATATCGACGAATCGTATGTGTATCTCCATATAAACATGTCATCAGTAAGTACACTCATTCTGCCTAATAGCTCACTAATATACAATATGCATACATATTTCAAGTGTTCTTGGCAATGCATATCTAATATCCACTACTAAGGGCAAACACCGCAAATATGGGTCAGCACAGTACTACACAGAATGAATTGTCAAATATGAACAATTAAATGAATGAATGCATGCCGGAGGTACACTGCACTATATTGAGGGCAGACTTACGAAATTTGGAAGTGATGAAATAGTTATTGTTATTGGAAATGCAGTGTGTGTAAAATACGAATGACCTGCACCGCAGTGCAGAAAATATCTATTTTATGGCGGGGATGATCATTATGGGTGAACTCTTCGCATTTTCAAGAATCGTTGAAGAGTCAGAGTTAAGTTGATCGACCACGATATAGGTCTAACTAATTAATAAATATATAACTAAAGACATACGCATTTTTTATCTTTCTCTTAGTTTGTGACTGACTCTCCGTTCTTCCCTCTTCTGGAAATTAATTCGAACGTTACATTTGGTGGCAGCGGTGGGATTCCCAAATAAAAATCCTTCTACCAAAACACAAGAGCTGTCTGACTCTTGAGGCGTCCCTGGGGCTACACACCAGGAACAGTGTAAAAAAAAATAAAAAAAAAGTGTTTATTAAATTTTTTTTTTAAAAGACCCAGAGTGAACAATCATCCCTATGAACACTAGAAACAAAACAAAATAGTTTAAAGTGTAACAACAAGACCCAGAGTGTACATCATCTATAGAGCGTGAAGCTTACTGGGCAAGATTAACAACTGCAGCAACAAAAACAACAACAAACAACAGCATCAATAATATCGCAACAAAATTATCTTGTAAGGTTAAAGAAAAAAAATAAGCTTTTAGTAATATTTATATCGTATACACATAACTTATTTCTTGCTATATATTTCGTCATTCCTTTTCCTTAACTGTTTTTTCCCTTCCAATTCCGATTTCGTTACGAAAATTCCTCGTTTACAAATTACGAGAAAGGCAATTAAAGAGGCCCACGCTATTGCTGATCTCCTTCCAAATTTACCTTTTCATTCTTCTAAACAGGTTGTAGAAAAGAATATAGAAATGGACATAAAAATAGGGATAACTGATGTTTTCAACATCATTCCCGTTTTTGATGGAAAACCAAAAGAATTGGCTAAGTTCCTATCATGCGGAGATATCCTCTTCTGTTCAATAAAAGACACTCACCAACCGACATTTTTGGAAATTGTGTAAAGTAAGCTACATGGTTCTGCCTTTAAGTTGACACAACACCACTCCATCCTTACTTGGAAGAGCCTAAAAGAAAAATTAGAGGCTGAATTCAAGGATGTGAAAACTCGGTTATCTGCTCACAATGAACTTGTTACCAAGTTTTTGAGGATGGTTTGAAGAACGAACAGGTTAAGCCTATAACGAAAGCTTATGGCAGGGTCGATCTAAAAAAAAAAACAAAGCCCATGCTGAAGGTCATGCTGTTTCTATAAACCATAGCTCTTCCTTTTCTAGCTATACGAATCCCGTTAATAGCCAAACAGCAAGGTTTTGCAATATCTGTGGTAAGCAAGGGCATACACAAGATACCTGCTACAAATACACGCAGTTTCCCAGTTTTTCTAATGAGAAACCTTTGAAAAAGTAAGCACACTTTTTGACCTGTGATTATTGTAAGAAACCCAATCACTCTATTAACAATTGCAGAGCTTAAACAAATCGAACTCCCTCGTACAGCAATAATCAAGAAGGGGATAGTAGAAGAAACCCATTTAAAAATAATGTCCGACACTACAACATAGCACCAGGACACAGTAATTGGCACTCGGGCGAGGACTTTTATCCTCAGCAACACAATTCGGGAAACGAATGTGTTCGGGAGGAGACAAGCGGCAGCCCCTCTCGAATAATTACTACAGCCGATATACACCAGAACACGAACTAAATCTTAAGTTCCACGTATATTTCTTTCCCGAATTCAGAGAGCCAACGATATGTCTACAGTTTAGTCCATCAAAGAAAAAATATACCACGTTTCTTATTGATACGGGAGCAGACATATCCCTTTTAAAAAATACTTGTTCTTTAGAAAGCAGTAGTGAATTCTACACAATATCAACCATAGCCGGGGAGTCATTATAAACCCTGGGGATGATATATAGTAATTTGGAATTTAAGACTGCAGATCACACGATGATATTGAAACATCCTTTCCACATACTTATCAATCAGATAAATCTACCCTATTACGGTATAATAGGAAACGACTTTCTATCAAGATTTAAGTGCGTAGTAAATTACAAAGAAAAATCTTTAATAGTTCCAAAGTTCAAAATCAATTTAGTCGAGGAAAGGGTGCCATTATCTACATGCAATTATATAAACGGGGCCCATAGCCAGAGCCGTGACGAGTCGCTATGTGAATCACGATCTACCGACCCAGATTCTAAAATTAAAAAGACAAATCTATTCGAAAATTATATTACTTTAAAACCATGTTGTTAACAAATAATTAAAATTCCATTTAAGCATAACAAAGATGCAATCATATATAAAAAATAAATAATTCCAGGTATATATCTTGCCGAAACTGTCGTGAGACCTGAACAAAAAATGGTCAAAGTTTTGATTCTGAATAGGTCAGAAAATGAAGAAAAAATTAATGTTAACAATATTGATTACGAATGGGATGACATTTTTAATTTCAATGCCGTAAGCCTTAGGCTTAGATTACAAAAAAAAAACTTCCTCCATAGAACTTGAACACTTTAATTAGGAAAAACAAACTACAATATTAGGACTAAGTAGGGAATACAATGATCTTTTTTACTTTGAGGGAGACCACCTCACGTATCAAGAAAAACGGATAGAAGTAAACCACCCCTATTTGTTAGACCATATAGACTCCCTGAAAGTCAAAAACAGGAAATTAAAAAACAAGTAAGTGAAATGCTGGAAGATGATATAATTAGACCAGGTTCTAGTCGTTGGAACTCGCCACTTTTGATTGTCCCTAAGAAACCTGATAGTCAGGGTGCAAAACGATGGAGAGTTGTAGTAGATTTCCGAAAATTAAATGAACTTACAGTCGGAGACGAATATCCTATACCAAATATTTCTGAAATTTTGGATCAACTTGGCAGAGCAAAGTATTTTAGCACCCTTGATCTCGCTAAGGGGTTTCATCAAATTCTGGTTAGAGAGGAAGACAAACAAAAAACTGCTTTAAGTACACGTTTAGATGTCAAAGAGAGTGAACTAGTTTTTTTTTCCTACTCTGTAAAACCCATTTTCTACCTTTATTAAAGGTTAATCAAAGTTTTACTTTTTATATTCTTAAATTAAATTAAATACACAATTCGTTTAAAAATAATAAAATAAAATCACAACACATATTATTAACTACATTTGTGTCAAAAAAATAACAATGTCTTCTACTGATAATTTAACCTCAACTTCAAACGCGGCCGTTTCTGAAGAAAGAAACACACGGGCAAAAAATAAAAATCAAAGCCTGGAGTCCGATATGTCATTTGAGGTGTCGAATATTATGCAAACTATGAAAAAAACAAGCACTCAGTTATACGAAAAGTAGTTCAAAGATTTGGAAAAACTTTTGCGCGATAAACTTGAGAAACTAACTAACGTGGAAGTTCTAACCAAAAAAAATCAGTGCCTTGAACAAAAAATTGATTCCATGATAGAAAACACACGAGCACTAGAAGAGCAATCACTACAGCAATCAGGGTGGCACTTTCTCTCTGATGTTATTATATCTGGCATTCAGATATTGTTGTTCTTTTCAACAAAATTTGTACTTTGATTGGCTGCATGGACTTAAAGCCTATACATATTTTCCGCGTAAATCCAAAAGAGAACACCCACGTCAGTGTCACGATGCATCGATTATAGTTAAACTTTCTAATCAATTCGAGAGAAAAATTCTGATGAAGGCACTTTTCAATTATATAAAATCGAATAATAACAAAAAGTCCTTACTTCTATCGGATATCGGATTCTCTGACCACAAACAAGCGTTTTTCATCACTGAGAGCCTTGCACCACATGATAGAAGCTAATTTACTTATGCGTATTTCCTAAAAAAAGAAGAAAAAATTGCAGCTGTCCAAACTGTAGGAGGACTAGTCTATGTAAAAAGTACTGGAAGCATAGCCAAAAAAATGGTAAACACCAGAGAGGAGATCAACGAACTGATAAGCGGCGGCGGTGGTGGCTGCAAGAACTAAGATAAGCAGGTTTCTGTGGAACAAAGTGCCTCAGATCAAAGTTGGAATTTCATATACTTACATTTATATCTTTAAACACATACTTATATATATATTATAAAATTTATTTTATTTTAATTAATCTTTCTTTTAATCTTCTATCAGATTCTTCTATTATTATTTTCTCTCATATACATTTTTTTTTAACTCTTATTTAATTATTCTCTTTTTTTCAAGAGATTAGATTAGTTTTTGAAACTTTGAAGTGGAACACTTTCTAATGGGTGATTCTCATGGCTGAGCGCATCATATCCAAAACTCAAACACTACCACTGCATACGTCAGTTGATATCAACAACCACACACAAGTTACTTCTGTATTTTGTCTCTCTTCTTCGACACCTTCGACAAGCCAGTCTAACAATGTTATTGATTGCAGTGGCCAAAATAAAATACCTTTGGACGATACTCTGCTGCCTAACAACAACACCAAGCATAACAATTATCCCACAAACTCCACTGATGCCCCTGTCGTCACGTTGGAGATTTTGTATAAGGAAATAATAGCTCTAAGGCAAACGAACAACAACATAAGCAGCGAATTAGCTTCATTAAGAGAAATGAATTCCAACGCTCTTGCACAGATAAGTAGTTTGATGGGTGAAAATGCTGCCCTGTCGCTTAAAGTTAAGAAATTGCAACATATCACTAACACTTTGCAACAATAAACTTTAGTTGCAAGTGCATTGATATTGTGGGTGTTCCAAATAATGATAAGCGGAATGCTTTGAGTACTACTGTGAAGATTTTGACAGATGGTCTGAATGAAAATGTTTCTTCAGATGATATTGAATCATGTTTTGTTAAAACTATTCGAACCAAGCCATCAAACAACGAAACGTCGAAGTCTCTGAACATCTTATGTATATTTTGATCATCGTGAAAGGCGTCCTATATATACTAACGAAAGTCTTTCTATGTTTAATAGGATTCTTTTCAAAAGAGCCAGACAGGTTAAGATGGAAAAAAAGTTATGTTTTTATGGATAAAAAATGGGGAAATTTTTATGAAGAAAAAAGAAGGAGATAATATTGCTAAAATTGTATGTTTTGAGGATCTTGATAATTTATCAAAAATATTTTATTTTACTATCAATGGTCAATGTAAATAACAGCTGTATAGAAGATCCTCATATTAACTTCATAAATTCTCCTATTTGCAATTTTGAAATAGATTTTATAAAAGTGTTTTTCATTGTGATACGCTTTAAAATAATTTCTCTGTCAACGGCCTTGGCTCTGATAAAGCATCGCTTCCCGTGAGATCAGCGAAATTAAGCATCGTTGCGCGTGGTTAGTGGAAAGATGGGGGACCGTCTCGAAAACCAACTGCGTGCTGTTGACATGTGTTATGTGTTTTCTGTTTTTCCGTCCTCTCTCTATCTTCTGTTCTGTCCTGTATCAATGTCGTCTTGTGTGTTGTCTTTGTAATTGTCTGAGCCGATGGCCTCAGTAGCCAGTGCTCGTAAATGTGTCTACTTCGTAGATTTATCTACCGAGGTAGATTAAAAATGTAATGTAATGTAATAATTTCTCTATTATTCAACAAAACATACAAAACCTTCGTTAAAATTTTGATTTGCTTGTGGCGCAGTTAGATTCATTTAAAAACAAACCTGATTTAATTTTTCTCACTGAAATTTGGATATTCGATTATGAAAAAGAATTTTTTTATTTACCTGGTTATAAATTTTACGCTAATTGCAACAATTCATATGCTGCTGGTGGTGTTGCTGTATTCGTTAATGAAGATTTGAACTGTGAGTATTATTCCATATCTCTTGAGTGCTCTGATTTTTTAAAAATTGTCTGTACAGTAAATTCGAAAAAAATAGTCTTTTGATGCTTTTACAGATTCCATTTTAGAAGTAAGGATGCTTTTTCGCAGGAGTTGTCTTCTCTCCTTCTCGCTGAAAATTGTGGTAATTTGTTTATCGTTGGTGATATTAACATTGACTTACTAAGTGAATGTAATGATACCAACAACTATAAATCTGTTATGTCTTCCAATGGGTTAGAATCCTTCATTAACAAACGAACTTGAATTTCTGGCTCGTCCAAATCTTGTATTGATCATATCTATGTAAGAATGGACCGATCTAATGAGTTATCTTTGTTTAGTTCCATAGCTGATTTGAAAATATCTGATTATTTTATGACATGTCTCATCTTTGAAGACAACATAAATAAGCCAAAACATAAAGATATCCCTTACGTACCTAATGATAAAATCAATATAAATAGATTGAATGAGTTCCTACTTCTAGAAAATTGGCTTGAAGTGTTTTATGAGGATGATCCCTCTGCAGCCTTTAATGAGTTTTTCCATATTCTGAACTTTTATATTAATATGTGTTCTGAAAGGAAATCCAGTAGACATTCCAAACTAAAAAGACTGAAACCATGGATAACGTTTGATCTCGTTAAAAGGATTGAGGAGAAGAATAAACTACGTTTAAAATCCAAAAAACATCCACACAGTTTTGAATTAAAAAATACATACGAAAGGCTATGCAAAGAGATAGATATAGAGGTACGCAAATGCAAAGATACATTTTACATAAACAGATTTAATAGAGCTAAAGGTGACTCAAAAAAAGAATGGGCTATTGTTAATGTATTCTACTACTAAAGTTACAAAAATATTGGTTTCAGGGGTTTTATGATTAAGTGGTTTGCCTCATATCTTGAAGGTAGAAAACAAAGGGTAAGAATTGAAGGTTTTTTAAGTCTATGGCTTGACATAAATACTGGTGTGCCGCAAGGATCTGTCCTCGGGCCACTTTTGTTTTTAATTTACATTAACTCACTTTTTTTTTGAACCTTTAAAATGTAGAACTATAGGGTTTGCAGATGAAACGGCTTGCATTTACTCCGCTTCATCTCCATTAGACTTAGTCGCTGATATCAATCATGACCTCGAAATCTTAAGACACTGGTTTTTTAAGCATAAACTTGTCCTCAGTGACAAAACCAAAATTATGACCTTCAACCAACTCAGTCTTCATTTGCCTAGTTTTATCTTTCACAGTTGTGAATGTAATAGCATGTTTATAAGTTCAGGAACGTGCTACTCAAGCTTATGCAGCAATTCTTTTACTATAAATTCATCTTGCTCAACTAAATGCTTTGATATTCAAGTTGTTGAGGAATTCAAATACCTGGGCCTTTTAATTGATAGAAAAATGAGCTGGAGTTCTCCATTACTCATTATTAAAAAATATCTTTTAAATTCTACTTATATGCTCTACCATTTAAGAAAATTTTTTTTTCAAAACCTGTTAAAGATTTTTTATTATGGTCTTGTACAATCAAAACTACAGTATGGACTGGCTTGTTGGGGTGGTACTTTTAATTGCAACATTCAACGTTTCCTTGTTTCCCAAAAACATATTTTGCGTATTATATAGAATAAAAGAAGGCGAGAGCATAGTTTTCCACTTTTCTTTGCTTCAGATATACTTCCCATAAAGCATCTTTACTTTTACAAGGTCTTAAAAGAATTTTTTTTAAGGAGTGGTAGTCTGATGAATCAAGGCTCATCAATTTATAGCCTTCGTAGTAATGAAAGACGTCTTGCTATCGTTCCTACTTACAATACTCACAAGTTCCTAAGCTTTTTCAATTCAGTTCTTTTCCATTTAACCGAGAAGTAAAGAAGTGGCTATTTAACTTTAATTTTGATCAAGTCAACAATATTCTAACATTAGTTGTATAGAATCTCAATCTTATAGTCAAACCTTAATTTAACCCCACACACATTTACCCTTTTGTAATTTACTTTGAATTTTTATATAATTTGTAACCCGGTGCATTCGCTACTAGTTTTTTTTTTACTAAAGAATGAACTTAAAACTATTTTTTGATAATGCAAAGAATTTGTTGCTGGGTTGTGTATATAATCCGCATAGAAGTGTGCCCCTAGATTCGTTGTTGTAACTATAATGATATACTTATTCTAGGTGATTTCAACAAGAATATATTGACTCATACTTCTGAATCTATTTGCTTTTTCGATGATTGTGAAATAAATGGTCTTCAAATTGTGAACAAAACGCACCCAATACATTATCGTCCAAACTGTGAACCTAGCCTACTTGACATTGCAATGACTAGTAGCTTTGACAAAGTTTTGCTATTTCACCAAATAAGTTTGATTGGAATCCCTTCATATCATGATCTTCTTTTCCTTACTTATGACATACGTTTCAGTTATACCCCAGAGCCAGACCAATTTACTTTTAGAGATTATAAAAACGTCAAATTGAATGAATTGAGCCAAGATTGTGTATCTTTTCTGTGGGACCCATGTTGGAACACACCAAATATCGATTTTAAAGTCGAACTTTTTAAATCTATGATTATGAATTTGTTTAATGCTCATGTTCCGACAAAAACTTTTAATATCGTTGACTCCCGCATTCCATGGTTCAATAGTAAAATTTAAAGAATGATTAAATATCGATCTTTTTCACGCTGGAATTGCTTTAAAAGTGAAACAAACTTGAATTTTTTTAAAATCCACCGTAACAATGTTGTCCGAGAAGTTAAAAGGGCCAAAACCTTGTACTTTTCTTCAAAACTTAATGCAGATTTGCCAAGCGGTGTTCTGTGGAAAAATATTAAAATAATTGGTATAATCACAAAAGCTAGCCGCAACACTTGCGAACTTGAACCAATGCAATTAAACAATTATTTTCAATCTCATAGCTGCGCAGTCAATGAAACATTGGAGTCCGCTATTATTCTTGACAGACCATCTGACCAGCTTTCTTTGAGTTTCAGTTGTGTTTCTGAGGCAGAGGTGTTAAATGCAATAAGTTATATAAAATCCACCGCAATAGGAGTAGATGGAGTACCAACTAAATTTATAAGACTCATTTTACCTCATATTCTTCACACGTGAACGCATTTAATTAATTCCTGTGTGACGATGTCTACTTTCCCGATGTCTTGGAAAAGAGCAAAAGTTACTCCTCTGCCTAAGAACAAAATGTGTAAAGGTCCTGAGGATTTTCGACCTATTTGCATTTTACCATGCCTGTCAAAAATTTTTGAAATTGTACTTCGCAACCAAATCAACAAACACTTAGATGACCACAAGTTGCTCAGCTCATTTTAATCAGGTTTTAGGGGGAAGCATAGTTCAAAGTGCGACTGTTAAAATTCTTGATGACATACGAATGGAGTTTGATAAAAACAATGTTACCATACTTTGTCTTCTCTATTTTTCCAAAGCGTTTGACAACGTTAATTTTGAAATTGTATGCAAAAAATTTTCAAATTTTTTTTGTCTTGATGAGCTTTCGGTTAAGCGTATGAATAGTTATTTAACAGGAAGAACACAAAGTGTTCACACAACTAAGGGCTGCTCAGAATTTTTGCCTTTAAAAACTGGAGTTCTACAGGGCTCAATTCTTGGTCCTCTTTTGTTTACATTATTTATAAATGATTTGCCATCCGTATGTGAAAACGTTTCATTACATCTATACACTGATAATGTGCAAATTTACATAGCCCGACCGATAGGTCTTATTGAAGATTGTGTTTATAGGTTAAATTATGATTTACAATCCATTGCTAACTGGGCTTCATTAAATCATCTCAAATTGAACCCAGGAAAGACACAATGCATAATTTTTTCGAAACATTATCTTGATACAACATTAATTCTTTCTGTTCAGCTAATGACCAATACTATCCCTTATCTCGAAAATGTGAAAAGCCTAGGTATTGTTTTAAATACTAGACTCTCTGCTAGGGATAATGTGAATTTACCATCAGATAAATTTATGCGGGAGTTAGACAATTAAACTAATGTCTAACTAAAATGCAACTAGACTTAGACTTGTAAAAAGTATCTTACTACCAATCTTTATCTATAGCAGTGTTGTTTTTAGTAATTAAGATTCGATTTCTATGAGAAAGCTTCAAGTTGCGTATAACACAGCCATCAGATATATATTTCGACTACGTAGATTTGAACATATATCTAATTACAGTTAAAAATTAACTGGTATGTCTCTTAAAGGATTTTTAAATTTTAAAAATTGCATTTTTCTTTTTAGTGTGATTATTAATAAGCAACCTTTGTATCTATATGAACGAATTTATTTTGTTTCTTCGGCAAGAATAAAAGGTATAATTGTACCTCCATATAATTACCTTGAAAGCAAGAGATCGTTCTACTTCCACTCAATTGGCCTATGGAACTCCTTACCGTAATCTATTCGGCAGTGTAGTACACCTAGGTTTAAAAAAGCACTTTATGATTATATCTCCAATAATAACACTATTTTCTCTTTATATTAAATACGTATAATGAACTGAATTATGAAGAATTTACTTGTATATTATCTTTTTTTTGTATTATGATTTTTTGTTAAAAGATCTTTACTTTTTTAAATATTTCATATTTCATATTTTCTATCTCTCTCTTTGACAAGTTTAAGTTGTTAAGTACTAATAATAATAAATAAATAAAATAAATAAAATAAATAAAATAAATAAAATAAATAAAATAAATAAATAAATATACACCTTTCGGCCATTACGAATACAATCGTATGCCGTTTGGTCTGAAAAATGCACCCGCTACTTTCCAAAGAACGATTAATAACGTACTAATGGGATTACAATGAATACATTGTTTTGTTTACGTTGATGATATAGTTGTATATGGATATGATCTAAACGATCATAATATAAAGTTGAACAAAATTTTCGACCGACTACGTGAGCACAACCTAAAACTACAACCTGATAAATGTAATTTTGTTAAAAAGGAATTGATTTACTTAGGACAAATCATTTCTAAAAAAGGTCTTAGACCCGATCCAGACAAAATCAAAGTGGTTAAAACTTATCCTACGCCAAAAATCAAAAGGGAATCAAATCATTTTTGGGTTTTGTGGGCTATTATAGACGATTCATTAATAACTTTTACAGTAAAGTCAAACCCTTGACAAAATTGCTCAAAAAGGACATCACGTTTAAATGGGACGTCTTTTGTGACGAAGCATTTAAGATCTTAAAGGAACAAATTATTAATCCTCCAATTCTAATATATCCTGATTTCGAAAAAGTGTTTGTGGTTACAACAGACGCCAGTGACGTAGGAATAGGCGCTGTACTTTCGCAGGGTGAAATTGGACAAGACAAACCAATCTGTTTCGCCAGTCGAATACTGAACGATCAAGAGATTAAATATACTACTACTGAAAAAGAGCTATTAGCCACTGTCTTTGCTGTTAATCAATTTCGACCGTACCTCTATGGTCAAAAATTCATAATATGTACAGACAATAAGCCTTTAGAATGGCTTATAAATTTAAAAAAACCTAGCTAGATGGAAAATTTTACTTTCTGAATATGAATACACGATAAAATACAAACCTGGTAAAATAAATTCAAATGCAGATGAAAAAAAAAAAGAAATTTAAAAAAAACAAAATAAACAAATCGAACCACCTTTAAGACGAAATACAGATAGTTTAAAGTTTTTCATTAATAGAAAAGGACGGTGAAATCCATCAAGACAAAAACCGTCCTCTCGTAGTAATAATATTACCTTTAGTAGATTCGCCAGACGAGAAAGTGCTCCCGGGATTTAATACCAAACTTTGTAAAACCAGACATAGGTAAGAGTCTTGAAATCGAGTTCTATCATGTAGTCACATTACCAGTACTCATTAAAAGTTCCAAAGATGAAGTTGTGGCATATAAATGACGGACATACGTAAGAAATACAATAGAAAACAAAAAAAATAAGCTAATAGGTTTCTCGTTACCAAACTAAGATAACAACACCAAAAATAATTTCAAAATATTAATAGAAAAAGTCTTCGAGAAAGAACACCTAACGATCTTTTTATATACTAACAAAAAAATTATTCA